>CM061041.1:109459167-109711667 GCA_030762985.1 Adelphocoris suturalis | reverse complement strand
GCCTTTGAGCATGTTTTCTTGAAGGCGTTTGCAGCGGGAACTCAGGTGGACTGTATACATAGAGATTTCTCCGAAGCTTCTGATAAGGCAACACATGGAATATTGATGAACAAGTTGAAGTTTTTTAGTTTTTTGGTACCCTACTGAGGTGGTTAGGGAGTTATTTTTGGGGATGAAAGATTATGGTCGACTGCGTAGTACATTGTCTCATTCGTTTGACACAGCTCTGGAAATTCCACAGGGAGCTCACCTGGGCATACTCATCTTCCTGATCTGACGACATCGGGTGCGTCCTTGGACGGAACTAACAAATCATCTGATGTTTGCTGATGATACTAAAATTTATTCTGTTATAATGACTGAAGAGGACTGTCTGGCTGTTCAGAATCTCCTTGCTCTTGAGAGATGGAACATGCACACTGAGCGGTATCCCAATGATGGGAAGTCATATCGTTCTCCAGAACTAACTCGCCCATTCAGTGCGGCTATGCAATTTAGGGAAACACCTTGTGCCGTGATTCAGCGGTGGAGGATCTTTTATTCATCTTTGATGAGTATTTCTCCTCCTCAGACCATATTAGCATGGAGAGGGATACGAGGGCGTTCTTTGACCCGGTAGTGATCCTTCTCGCACCATTCAGGCTATGCGTGGAGTACCTCTCAGATACGGTATCCTGCTTATTCAAATGCCCAATATTCCTTGGAAGTACAAAGAAGTGCCCTGCTCTACCTTTCCTGTAAGAAAGACCAAAAATGGGAAGATGTCCACTTAGTGCAAGGTTTTTCTAAAAGAAAACGAACACGAGTATTTGGTATCTCGCCGCCGGGTGGCGGATGCAGTCTTCCATCACGAGATTGCCTCTAACATCTATCATCATTCACAAACTCTTAAAACTATAATTCCTTTCATATTCAGCAAGATTTTAGTTTACCGACGATCTAAGAACAATTCTTGAGACGTCACCAATTGCATTTCAACCGATTTTCACTCTCTCTCTCTCTCTCTCTCTCTCTCTCTCTCTCTCTCTCTCTCTCTCTCTCTCTCTCTCTCTCTCTCTCTCTCTCTCTCTCTGGCGGTCCATTGGATCTTTTCTCCTCATCAGCCAATCTTTTCAACAAACTGATTCGTGATTTAGACTTCAGGAATGATTCGAAGATCATTTCTGTTTTATTTGTCATAACACCGCATATTAATACATGAAGGCTTTATGTTTTTGTCTTTTTTATAACCTAGTATTTTTGATTCCCGGCTTAGGTATTATAAGTAATAATATCAACCCATCAATAATATAAAATCTTCCTTTCAGGTAATTAAATAGTATTTATCTTGTGTTTTTGTATCTTTTATTTATTGCATATGTTACTACGAGTATCTGTATTTTTTATGTTGCATAACCATACTGTAATTGGGCATCTGCCCGTAAATGTAACAATTAAAAAGTCCAGTCATGCAGCATGACCCCATGAGCGAATTTTTGAAGAATATTACCGATTTTTACAACCAGCGAACGGCATTATTTCGATTTTTGACTGATTTTTCAACTTTGAAATTTTTGAAAACTTGATACATATTTGTATAGGAAATTTTACGCTGACTTCGAATATACCACATGTTAGTATGCTGAAAAAATTATTTCGCACAACAAATCGCAAAAAACAGGCTATTTTGAAATTTTTGAAAATTTCAACCCGAAGAGGTAATCCGATCATGCTGGCCAACGAACTTGAACTTTCGTTTTGTGCCCTTAACATTTTAAAATTTGTTTGAAGTTTCTAGCACAATTCTACGGACAGTTATCGTCTGGAATGACACATACATACATACATATATACATACATAAAAAAATGCGTTAAACTTCAGAATATGATTCAGAATAGCCTGAAACGGATTTCTGCATAATTTTTTTTCAAAAATTCACATTCTACAAATTTTGAGGCGAGAGCAATAGCTCAATTTTCTTCAAAAATTCGCTAAAAGTTAACCATAAACAACTGAGTATCTTAATTTGAGGATACTATCTACTAACTCCCCAAAACCATTATATATATTCTTCTTAGAAGAAACATAGGAGAAGTAAAATAATAGTCCATGAACGAATTATAATTTGAACAAATGTATATAAACTATTTAGGTAATTTTGATAATCGTTTGTCAGAGTTAGAACCTCCTAAAGACGGCTCCATCTCTATTTTGTGATGGTTTTGTGAAATATTAAAATATTACGCTAACTTCCTAATAAGCTGCGAATACGCTGTTGTCGATACTTTCGAGATTCGAACGCGATCTATAAAGTGTCAACATAGATAACACTGGACAGCGGTATCTTATCTCGATGCAGTAACAACGGTTTCGAAGCCTCCCAAGGGCCTATTAATCGCGATTCTGAACAGAAAATGAGCTTTTGCAACTAGCACCTTATTACCTTACTACTTTATTCTTTGTTACCTCTTCTAGTTTTATGTTGTATTTAAACTTTCGTTTTAGCGAATTTTTTCGTAAAAAGTGAAGCTATTGCAATGGCTCGGAAAATTTTAAAATACAAATTTTTGGAAAATTTCTTCAATAAAATCCGTTTTGAGGCATTCTGAAACGGTTCCTGAAGTGTGCGCTTTTTCATATATACATATATATATTTCTTCTTATTCGTATATTCTTTTCCATCATGAAATTCAAAATTTCACCGGAATTTTCGCAAAACTAGACCAAAATCGAGGTGACAGTACGAGTGTCCCCGCAAGGTGTAAACATGATTTTGTTGGATTCTAAAGATGCACGATCGTCCCGGCGTCAAATCCTGCACTATGTACGAGGTTCAAGTGGAGAGCAATGTACAAGTGTACGATGGTCCCCCATCAAAAGTTGCCCCGGATAACAGGCGGATTACATTGAATTGTGAAAACTCGCACTTGTGCAAACATGCTCAAGTTCATCATCATCAAGGCTCATCGGCCGTTTCAGGGAAATATATTTTTGTTCATGGACGCTTTTCTTGGGCTCCAGGTAGATATTTACCTATATCAAAATCAGCACCAGCTCCGGAAACTTCTAGCGTAAGAGGACGGTCCAACTCAACAAGTTGCTACCCGACTTGCTAGTAAAGAACGAAAGGGGGAACTTGCCGATATGCCGTTAAGTCCATATCTCAAGTCACAGCCTCACTCAAGTATCAGCCCAGGCCAAATATTTATTAATAATTGTGATCATATTTTAAATAAATAAATTTAATTGTATCCAATAAGTATATTTAATTAATTTGATATTTTGGCCTGTTGGCCTGTCCTTGAGGATGTGGCTAGTTTAGTTACATCTTGACCTGTTGTTTGCAGTTACGCTGCCTGTTGTTTGCAGCTCTTATTTTACTCAAAGGTAGTACATAGCTTTTTATATTTAGGGAAATAAAACATGCATGTAATTTGAAATTAGTGTCCCTTGCTTTTCGATCCTAAAACGCATGGGGACGATAGTATACATGCCCTGAAATTGGGATTGAACGACGGAAGAATCTCGGAAATCGGTTGACATTTATTGTGGCCTGGGCAGCTCCAAGACAAACGCACGGGTTCGATTTTAGAATGGTCTGAAACGAATTTGAATGCGGTTTATTTATTAATTTTCCCTCGTGCTTCGGTTTTTCCATGATCTGGGAGCAATTCCAATAGGTAGGCCCTCTAAGAAGCCTAGCTTCGGAGGGATATCCTAAAAACCAATTTCGAGATTTTTCCCTCAATTTGTCCCTTTTTAGCAAGTTTTGCTTTCATTTTATTGCAATTTTCCCCTTCAAATTAAAAGCATTTTAAATTTTTTCTAAATTTAATTTTTTTCTGAATTTGGGTATTACCTATTTTTTAACGCATTTTATCGAGATTTTACCAAAGTCCTGAGCACAACTTTGTTGCGTTTTCAACTTTATGGATTTTGTTTAAAAACATTTTTTTAAATTTAACCACATTCTGGAGCATCTGCCCTCTGAACTCATATTTTCTATAGATGCCTTTGATGTTTTTGTCAAAGAACGGGTTTTTTTTTTTTTGTCAGTTTATCGACGTCTGGAATGTCATATAATACATAGGAATATTACATAAACAATATTAGTCTCCGTCCATTTACCCAGTCGACAAGCATTCGTACTATGAAGGGAATATTAGAATAGCATTTTCTATGACTTGGAGCCGAAAGTTGAGAAAATTTCCTAAAAATTATCGCCTTGATTTTTCTCTATCATCTGACAAGTGTGAACAGGTAGAAAACAACGAACGGTTCAAAACTTCAAAATTAGCGAAAGCTCTGTTTAACCAAGAATACTAAAAGGCGACGGTGTTTAAAGAACTCTTTTCTATCCTTACCAAAAAAATACAAAAATACATTTGCCAAAAAGTTAAATGATTAAATAAATAAAATAAACGAAAAAATGAAAATAGGATGAAATAAGTAAAGCTGGTTTGGTTGGATGATACGGTTTCCTTCATTGCTGAGACACATTTTACAATGAGTGGATATATATATGCTTTGGCCGAAGTGTGAATGCCAATACATTGTGTGACTGATGTGATCATAATGCAAACGTGTGTTATGGTAACATACGACGTAAACACTACAATAATGCAATAATAGGTACCCGAGTAATCACAAGGGCTGCATCACCGTTGTTGTATGTCTACAAGCGCTTCATCTGGTTTGGTACGATGTTTTCATTCGATCTAGTTAGCAACTACGTAAATACTACATAGGGCAGCTGTTGAGGAGTTGAAGGTGGTGGTATCGTCAGTGTTTGTCATACATACATACAAACATAGATATGATAATATACTTAAGGCTAATTCTATTCAGTCGTTCTAATTCAATCAATAAGTTTTGGTAGGGTCTTTTCCGGGTAGGTATATATATTTATTTGTATTTATACGAGCCAAACTCAATTACATATATATATATATATATATATATATATATATAAATTCAGGATTGTAGAATGACCAGTCTAGTCTTGAGTTTGTTGTTCTTTATTGCGACGTTTCAACCCAGAATCTCGGTCCTATTCATGCATAATTACATATGTTATATTGATGTACTGGAACTTCGAAGTGCTGGAACGACTTAGGTATTTTTATATACATATTCACATACGGAATATATTAGTCAACACACGTTGTTGGTGAAGCCAGTCTTACAATCATTTGTATTATTCTAAGGTCTTTATTAACCATACTATTGATTGATAGCGGGAAACACTCGCCTTTATGGCTACCCTGTGGAATATCAGAAGTGGTGATAAAGGGTGAAGACAAATCACCTTCAATACGAACTACAAGCTGACGTTAGTCGAGATAGCTTGCGAACCACTCAAGTGCCGAACCGTGATCCCCCAATGCCTCCATCAACGACATAAGGTGTCGGCGTGACAGCTTATCAATTCAATTCAATTAAAATACGAGTTTATTCATTTAAACAGAAGTGGTGTATAAATGACAAAAGCAAAAAAATGTACAGAATAAATATTGCCTGTCTAAAGGCAAAGCCCGAAGCGACAGGACAAGAGTAACTAATCAGAACATCATAATGAAAGAAATACAAGGGAGAAATATGGGGGGGGGGGGGGGGGGGACACAAAAAAAGAAAAAGTCTGCCAAGTTGGGTGTGACACATAGCTTCTTCATTTACCTATCATGAATGTATAGATCATTGAAAAGTTTTAAATGATCTTGAAAAATTCCGTAGCGGAAAAACGTAAATCAAGAAGCAGCGTGAAATGTCAAAATTGGTAAATTAAGAAACGAAAAAATTATACTCAATGTAATTTACATTTGTGAAAGCGCAGAACGAACTGATGAGTTGAAAACAATGAAATCGGGACCATCTTCAACCTAAACCGCGCATTCGCTGACAATATAAAATAATATGAAATAGTATGTATAACAAAATAAAAAATTATCTATAGATAAAAAATGACCTATATATATAAAAATGATCATATATAACATAACAGAAATATTTACGAATATAAATAAATTATCTTATGCAAGATACGAAATATCGTATCCCACATGATATACCTATAGTATATAATAAATGTATAAAAAATAGGAATGTTCGGTAGGATCAATTCGTAGAATTGTAGAAGTTTTTTATTCTTCCTACCTGATTCTTATATATTTTGAGTAAAATCTGTTATGTCAACGTGAATGTTACAACAAAGTAAACAGCTGTTTCTTCCAAAATGTGATGAGACTGCTGAAAAAGTACAAAAGTTTCGAGTTTTCATTCTACGAACTGATGTACATACGTTTGCATATCAGTTACGGGCTAAATACGATATTATTTCCCATTCGGTCGGAACTTTCAAATTTCCTTTTTGGCAACATTGGTAGGTAATTAACTCCAAATCGTTGTTCAGTTGTTTGGTCTTAAAATAAATCAAACAGCGTAACGCAAATTTTCACTTGATTCCCAGCACAAAAACATGTATTACATCCATGCCAGACGTAAAAGGGCTTGGACTGAAGAAAGAGAAAAAACTATTTGTTTCGAGCTTCATTTCACTTGTAGGTCAGATAGTTTTTTCTCAAACCGTGACCGTTTATCCGTTCCTTCTCACAAAGGTATTTATCGGACGTCGAATCCAGCTCGAACCTACTTACCTCTTCTACTTCAGTTCTTAAATCAGTAACCAGATACACAAACAGTACAAACGTCTACCCACGCTCCTGTAAGCCCTGGAAGGGCATTAACTATACAAACTGAAGGTGGTAAGGCTGTCGCGTGGGACTTGAAAAGGTTTTAATGCCGTACGTATCCTTTCTTCGTGGCAATGCCGACTGACGCGGATCTGAGGCACACGAACAAAAGGAAACTGAAATCCTGGAATGCGAGTGTGACACATCATACCCGTCTCTTCACTGCTGGGATTTCCACTAAGCTCGTCTCTTGAGTTTATGTCCTCCATCGCCTTCTTATTCTTATATCGAACAGAGGTTCGGAAGATTAAAAAGAAATATTTGTGTGTAAGTATTTCGTAAAGTTTTGAGAAAGAACAGTCCTGTTCTGTGGAACTAACCACAACCATAACAATGGAAGAGTTTTTATTATTCGAACGTACTAGGTAATTTGTATTAAGCCCAAGGAAAAGGATAGATCGAGTTGATTATATTAGCTGAACGCTGCAAATTATTACACAAAGGTTTATTATTTCTGCATTCGATATCCCTTCTACGCAAATCATTGGTCTACAATTTATTAAACCCCGTGTATAGTATATCACCAAAACTTGGCGCATGCTTGACGGGTTTGCACGTTTACAGCTCCAGGACTCCCAATTCTACGAGGTAGAGAGATAAGGTAAGGATGAGGTAAGTGTTATCATTCGAATCAGCATGAAAAAATTTGTAGAAACCGACCCCAAACTTATATTTTTGTGGAGGGTCATTTTTCAAGAAATACCTCAACTTCGCAGAGGGAAAAACTTTTTTTTCAACCTCTAAACATAATTATTTCCCCCAATTAACAAAGCAAAAGTAGAATTTTTCAGTTCAACACTCATGTGGCGCAAATAGTTGGCTGAGTTGGCACAGCAGTGGTGCTCTTTTTAGTCTGATTGAATTAAAATCAATCAGAGATAAAATCTTAAAAAAAAAAAAAAAAAAAGGAAAAAGGAAAAAAAAAGTCACTAACTTTTAAAATGGACAGTTTGATTAAAAGTCATGGCGAATGCGGTCATTGAGAAAAATTGTTCATTTTTCGTCCGGTATAGCTGTAACAAAAATTGAAAAATTAATAGTGTTCAAACGCCTGATTATATCCAATAAGGACTCCCACTTTTTTACGAAACTTTACGAAATGAAAGATTGTTGTTTAATGTTCAGGAAGGTCTCTTGAATGAAAAACACTTTTAATTTCCAGGTTCTGTTAGGTTCCTAATGATCAGTGAAGTTGAAAAAAACTTGTACAATGAACACCATGAAACCCCTAATTTTCATTGTATTTTGACATTATAGGTGAGTATAAGAGCGCATGGGACCGTGTTCCCTTTTGAACCTAATCCTTTACCAATGGCCCTTCATAGACTTAAATTGTTCGTTTTCAAACAAGCTACACTTTTGGTTATTAGCATAATATGTAAAGTTGTCAGGTTCAATTTAAAATACGTTCAAAGCTGAAAAAATTTATTTTTTCACCCCCTCTATTAAATGGAGATAGGTAATGCAGCATTTTCGGTTTTATTATTATATTATTACTATAAAATCAGTTATTTATCACACTTATTTGAAGTACGAATTATATTTTAACCGAGTTTCTGCTACTATTTGGCCCCCAACTCCCAGTGGGGCTAAGGCGTCTATTGTTTCACAACGTTTTACCGCATTCACCGCAGATATTACAGTCGTAATTTTGCTTGTGGGATCAACCAGAATTACAACTAAAATATCTCTGGTGAATGCCGTAAAACCATGTGAAACAATAAACGCCTTAGCCCCACTGGGAGTTGGAGGACAAATTAATAAAAACAGAAACTCGGTTAAAAAATCTTGGTAATTTGTCCCTACTTTATAGTTGACTGGGAAAAAAATCAAACTGTTCAGATGTGGTTAGATTCAAAATGATGACGAAAAATCTCGATATGCTTATAAACTTTTCCCGAGTCTTGTGCACTTGAGACGCTTTGCATCTTCATTGTTTGTGGGTATTTTTACAGAAACATATTTGGTTGAGTGCTTTCGATCATCAACACTCCTGTCTCCTTGGGTCCTGCCTTCTTTGAGTAGATACGAAATCCAAAACGGCAATTTTCACCTCGTTTCACAACGAAATCAACAACGCCCCAAGATTACAGCCCACCTAGTTCGTGCAAAGGAATGTGTGGGGAACGGTCTCTTTCTCTTGTCGGAAAAGTGACATTCTATGCATTGTTCTGTTTGAGTGCTTTAAAAAATCTTTCAATTATTAAATTTTATTGGCAATGGTTACTTAAATAAAATTTTAATTGTTGCTAAAATTTATAACAATGCTTTACTGCATTTTGGTATGTACCTATAAAGTGCGTACTCGAATAATTTCTAATGCTCTTACTACTCCTTCAATTAGGTATATGTTGATACCTACCTATGTATATGGTCGAACTTACCATACGTACAGATCATACGTACATAATTCATACATCTGAAGTCAAGATCTTATGAATGTTTGAGTTTGAGTTGAGATTTAATTTCTCTGGTTTCTTATCGACAAGTTGTTCGGATTCTCGTTGCCTATTTTTCTCGAGAATCGGGAATTTCAAATAAGTGTGATAAATAACTGATAACTGATTCTGGAGTAATAATGAATAAGAAAACCGAAAATGCTGCATTACCTATGTCCATTTAATAGAGGGGATGAAAAAATTAATTTTTTCAGCTTTGAACGTATTTTAAAGTAAACCTGACAATTTTACACATATTATGCTAATAACCGAAAGTGTAGCTTGTTTGAAAACGAACAATTTAAGCCTAAGAACGATTGTTTGTGAAGGGCCATTCGTAAACAATTTTGGTCAAAAGGGAGCGCGGTCTTAGGCGGTGGCTTCATCCACTTTCGAGTAGCCCAAGACATCATTAACACGGTTCAAAAGAGAAACCTCGTTCAAAATTTTTTGCATACTTGTGATTATTCAAAGGAGCAGTTTTTGGTAAAGGAACATGTGATATATTTGGAATCAGCATGAGATTTCCTATAACAATCGCCAATAAAATAATTTTGACCCTGCAGCATCGATTTCTGGACCACTGTGCAATGGTTACCTTAGCTCTCAACACTCTTCAGAGAAAGAACGCAGACTTTTAAATGGAAACGTCCAATTTAATTAAGAAAAGTTTCGCCAAGTTACATTCTACTCGTAGTATATGAAGAGCCGGCGACCTGACAGAAATAGATTTTTATCGCTAAAGATAAACCGAAACTGTCTCCGTCCGTTTTTAACTTTCTCCTAAATAAAATATTTAAAGACTCCCAAAATATTTCGGTGCTTGCTTACCTGGTTAATACGAGGGAGTTCTAGTTCAAGATTCAAAAGAGATCGGAAGCAATCGGAAACGGTATTTTATCTGATCTGAATTCAATTTTCGTCCACAATAACGATAATGATAAGCAAAATATAAAATACACGCACCAATAGTTTGTATTTGATCTAGTTAGCACTGTTTATTGAGAAGCTTAAACCTCAGACTCACCACATACCTACACACAGGAAATAGCAAAGTAAGGGGGATAGGTCTATTTTATTTATATAGGTAACGGTAGATTGATACCTACAGGTTTATGATTTTCGTCCATTCTATAATGAATTAACGTAATGTTAAAAATTAGGGATTCCACTTTTTGAAATTGACCAAAAAAGTACGCGTATTTTAGCTATAGGATAATTTGGTGATCGGTACACCAGACTGCACTCCCGGCGTTAAATCGAACGCATTCAAAAAGAAAAATAGTGCATCCGGGAGAAATGGAAAAGGTGATTTTTCGAAAGCTGCAATGATGATGAAATATGAAGCATTTAGATTACCCGAAGCCCCTAGGTTTGCTTTATGTCGAATTTTCGAGGTGGGGGAGTGTGACAGGGCTACTAATGGAGGCCCAAATGGGAATGAATGGTTCGATATTCCAGGGCTCAAACGAGAAGGCGAAAAAAAGGAAACAAAAACGGTGAAAACGAGGAGGGTTGCAGTTAATGACTTTGGAAGCGCCTGCAGATAAAATACTTTAGATGAGGTGGATCATATTTTCGGACTGCGAATCGGGGTTTACGCTTGTAATTGGAGCACAAAGTATCTCATTATCTCGCTCAAAGGGAGCAATCTTGTAAGGATAACGAAGAATATGATAACCCAGGCAATGTTATGGTCAGAGTAATTTTACCACTCTACATACCTATTTGAAGGCAACCTTTGAAGTCGCATTCATAGAAATTCAGGGTACGTAGGTACATTTATTTTCACTAGTGGGAATATGAACGTGAGTTTTCATTGCTATGAACATTGCAAACTACAGTGAGAAGTTTCTACCAAAGTGAAATTGAAATACCTTTGGATTTAGTAGTCAAAACAACGCAGATCTCTCAACACAGTAGAATGACTTATTTGAATTATCATTGGGAGGAAAATCACCACTAAATGATGAGGACGGTGTAAAGGGCAATTCGATATTAATATTGTAAGTTTGAGAGCACAGCTCAAACAACTGGTAAGTATGGTTCGTGGCGTGACCATAGATATACTTACCATTTTATTTGTACATTTATTCGTATGTATGGACCCTTGTTTATTTGACAAACCTACAGTGTTGATGGCAGATTTTAAAAATGTTGAAAACATCGTTCGACGGTCTCATTAAGCCTCCTTTGTTTATAAAATCACCAAAATGGTTTGTGGTCAAGACTTAGGAAAGCTATATATTTGTTGGCATTTCAATGATTGTCTAATGTGTTTACCTTGTACCCACTAAGGTAATTCAATACCTCATCTTTGGATAATGAATTTCCGTAGTTATTTAGAGCTTCAGTTAGTATTTTGATTAATGGGTGACAAATAGTGTGTGAAGGCCTTCCAACGTCTTCGGTAAACTTCGGTAAATATCCGAGAAAACTCAAAACTTCTCTTCACGTCAAAATTCGCATGAGTTCTAAAGAGGGTTCCGATATCCAAGTATAAAGGTCTACAAGGGTCTTAGTCAATGCAAGGAAAGTTGGCAACGTTATTCCCTCCTCCACTCCACTGTGTCACCCGCTCCGGTCCAAGCGAAACTCCTTGGTAGGCCTGCCTGTAAGTAGAAGACGGATCTCATTCTTATTGAATCCCCTGGACTCAAAAACAAGCTTAAGTCAGTTATACAGATAATTTATTAGAACCCCTACTGCCCTCCGAAATTACTCTACAGTCAACGAGTCGGAACCTCTATCTACCCACAGGGCGCCAAAAACCTACTCCAGAGTTCAAAAGAAATTCTCGTTCTGCATATTCAAGCTGATAAAAGTTTAATTCCACTTCTTTCAGTGAGTGAACGCGTACTAACCCTTTCCCGCTCTCCAAATTATCTAATGACATCATTATTAGCAGAGCTCTCGTTGGAAAGCATATTGAAGCTGCTTTAATGAAGATCTTTATGTTGATACTTTAGGACTCTACGATCGATTGGTAGCCTGGCCCGTTTCGACGAAACCATTCGATTAAGCAGAGGATCCCGGGTTCACCTTCCAGATTAGTTACGAAATTGACGAAGTCTGCGGCCTGGAATAAGGATAATCTCAGATTGAGATACATTTAAGCGTAACATAGAAAAACAACAAATGTTTATACTTCAGGCGTTCAACCCCTTCCACTCCTTGTTACTCAGTACCTAAAACCAGAGAACCCTATTGTGAAACCTTTGTAATTTCACGCTAGATATGTGCTACATCAACACGCTGGTTTGCGTCTGTGAAATCTGGCGTAACATTCAATCTGACGTAACTCAGCACATTTTTACGTACACTTTCATCTTGACGTGAGATGAGCATTTATTTGAAAATCATTAATTAGTAGTTCACCATTTCGAATTAATGAGTGAGTCAGCTGCACCTTGAATCGTCAAGGCAAAACATATTAAAAGCAAAGTTGAAAATGGCAATTTACATCTCTTTGCATTTTTCGACCTATACCGGAATGGCGTACAAGTTTGGACTGTGACGAAGTGAAAAGATATGAAGATGGTATATATAGAATAAGTAGGAAAATGACTAACTATAGGTAATAAAATTGTGCCTATTCTATAATACTCTGTATGAGATTCTTATCTACCTTTTTCCCTTGAAAATAGTTTGCTACAGGAAGAAGTTTTCAAAGTCGGTAACGATTGTGAAGGGAAGTGAAGGAAGAGTAAACCCTAGAACTAGAGAGCCCTGCATGGAATCTAAAGGTAGGTAGCTTAGGAGTTCATTTGCAAACTTTGCCTGGGGGCGAGCATGAGGAAGGTTTCTATCCAAGCATCTCTACTTTGTGTTCCGGCCAGTTTCTAAAATGTATTCATTGCTTGAAGCCTTAAAAGAGAATGAGCTAGCGAAATACTCGCTATTTTCAATACGAAAATGCATATAAAATGGTAGGTAATGCATACAAAATTAGTTAAGCTTGAAGCATTTCGTGAGCTCAGTATTTCATTCTTAAACGCAAACGACTGCGTATTTATCACGGATAAACATAAAAACCCAACATTCATCGATTAATATTTTCCATTCTTCATTGTTAGACGGTACTACAACTCAAAGATTGAAAGGTAAAATAAAACGATTATATATATATATATATATATATATATATATATATATTTTTTTTTTTTTTTTTTTTTTTTTTTACGCGCTGACGCCTCAAAAATTGAAAGACTAATGATTTTTTTAAATTCAGTGTTTTGCATCCTCTACCGAATGCAGGGATTTTGTGTTCGTGGAAGAAGTCAACAAAATTCTGCCTCCAAAATCAAAAATGTCACTGGCTTCTCGCGATTATGAACTTGTTGGTTAATTTTGGTTCCGTGGCTATCTGTCTTTATTGCGAAGGTTTTTGCCAGTAAAGCGTACTGAAGGAAGTGAAAGACCAGAAAAATAATACTTTGTGTTACAATTAGCAGCATTTCTAATTCGTTTCTGATAGTAAGTATTGCCAACCACCTGAGTCTGCAAAGGTTCAAAATTAGTCGGTGGCTAACTAGAATATTGCATACATACAAGAGGCGTATAATGAATACAGTCAAATACGTCCATTCCAGTGCCTGAATCACTACATTAACGAGGAAAAATAAAGTAAATAAATGCATTTTAAAAAATAAAATGAATAAATGAAGCGCGAGTAATTCCTGGGTCTATGAGGATCGTTAATATTATCGTGAATCAATTCAATAAAATTTCAGGCTCAATGAGTAGGAATGATAAAACTGCTTCTCATTGGAATGTCCTCTCAAAATCAATTTTATTAGCTGAAATAAAAAATAAGTTGGTTCGAACATTTGAAACTGGTCCCAGTGGCTGTGGGAAATCGTCACATAAATCATTTTGAACCGCAGCAAGAATCCGATCGAAAATAAGGACTTCCAGCTAGTCAGAGGAGGCAGTTGAAGCAGGTTGATTGATGTACGCTTGCGTCTCTCAGACGCGGATATTTCTGTAGGAGCCAATCCGTTGATTGCGCTCCAAACCCCTGCACATGGTTCTTTATCGTTAGATCTCCAAACAACCACGACGGCGTTTAATTGAACGATTGACGGCCATCGGTCTCTACACCGACGCCCCTTGCTATGTTTTTTCCCAATTTAATAACTCACGTTTTGTGGGTAACAAATGGGTTGGTCTGACCTCTCACAAAGGGCTCAGGTAATCGGGTTCTCAGTAAAACTTCCTATAAACGGGCATATCTGAATGGTGAACTCCATTTTTACCGTGTGAGGTCCGAGGTTCACAGAACGGATTGAAGCCACTTTTCTCTGATGTAGAGACCCACGTGTTAGATAATGACTAAGTAATTCTTCAACCGCACAGTAAAGACAAATCCCCTATTAAAAAATAACAAAATAAATAGTAATAATAACAAAAAATAAATAAATAAAATAAATGAATAAACTACTTGTTTGAATTTTCAAATATATTAATGTGAAAAATCATATAGCAAATGTAAATTTGCTTATATATTTTTGTGTGTGGAATCGAATAGGTAGGTATTGAAGATCACTCTGGTGATTAAATCAAACTAAATTGATTAAAGAGAAAAATTGTAAAGAAAAATTGGGAACATCTCTGTCGAAAAGTGGATTTATGCAGCATTCATAAACTTAACGCGAAGGAATCTGGAAGAAAGAATAGAAAAATAAAAAAGGCTACATACACAAAGATTTATTATTTCTTTGTTAGATAACCCTTTGAAACATATCAACGTTCTATCATAATTAAACCCTGTACGTAGCACATTCTATAAACGCCTTAATGGCGCCTCGCAAAAGATTTGCCCCCTCACAGCGCCAGGCCCCCCATTTTAAGTTTTTTCCCTAAATTTTATTAAGCAAAACCGTCTACCTATGGCAAATTAATTTTCCCACTATGAAGGGGTTATATGGTTTATTGATTCAAAACTATGTTTGTTTATCACACACACAATCCCCTATTCCATTTAATTAATGTAGATCAGTACGTAGGTCGTTTAGAAAAGAAATCGGCCTCAGAAACCGTCAGGTAATAAGTCTCATTACAGTAAATACACAAAAAGGCAGAATATTTCAAATTTCACAACCGTAAGTTTGTTTAGAAGATAAATTATTAACCTCAGAGGCCTTGAGCTGATCAGCTTCCCTCCATACCTACCTTTTAATAACATCGTATACTGCGTGTTCCATTAGTGCTCTATTTCAAATTTCATTACAGTTGGTCGAATAGGAATGAAATTGAAATCATTTGCCCTTCAGTTTTTTTATCACTAAATGAAGTACTACCTAAATGAAGGACTACCTAAATGAAGTAGGAGGCCTCAGATGGGCACACTGTATCTTTCGCTCTTGGTGAATTAATCTTTCCTCCATCAACCATGTCTTTAAGAGATTATACTCCACGCGACACCTGGAGATAAGTAGCTAAAGGTACTATGCAATCATGGATATCTTATAATCTATATGAAAGTGAAAAGTTCTCACATACAAACAGTAAAGTAAGTAATTAACAAACCAAATCACAAATACCTTGGATATTTACCTAATAGTTGGTGATATTGGATTCAAGTTTTCATATTTATTTTGAGAAGAGAAGGCTGCACAAACAGCTGCTTGAAGCTAATCTCTTCAGGCTGTCATTGAGTCTTAGTGCGGTCTGAGAATGCTCAGTCTGTTGCTACCGACAGTTTTGAGCGTAATTCATTTCATTTTCGCTAATCCATACAGAAACGTCACCAAGTCATTCATCAATATCAATTGTACACTTGATATTGGTATTGATTTTCAGTGTAGTCAGGAAAAATACCGAGCTACGATACGATCCAACATGGCGCGATAAATATTTATCATGTTTCCCAAAGGAACATTTGCAAGCTTTTTTCGTTTTCCGGATGTCCTACCGCAGGAAAATTAAAGAAAAAAACCCCACATTGAACATACACATTCCCCCAGGCTCGTAAATGATTGATGAACTGGGATTCAGAACGCGTAGCGTAGAATGGAACAGAAATACTCCTAATTTTGAATTCCTTTGTGCTCAAGAGGCAGAGATATGGAACAATGTGCTCATTCGTTTAGGAGGAGGAGGCTGTCGGCCGATCCTACGCTGTGCTCACATAGGGCATATCTCTGGCCTGACCTCAAAGGGAATGCGGTATCGGGGGCTGCGGTTGGCAAACACATCCTGTGATTGAGTAGCTCACGCGGAGCGGAACAGGGATTTTCCAAGTGTACCTACCACTCTGCAGGGTTCACTTCCTCTAGTAAAATCAGTACATATTGATAAAACAAGAAAGTTTTTTCAGAAGAGTAATGTGAAACCACCGCATTGCCAGCACAGACGGGCGAACCCGCAAAAAATGTCATTTAAAAAAAAATGGAAACTGTTATTGATCGGTCATATCATTGTCAACACCCATATACTGCAGCATTTTGTATGAGATACACTGATTAAACCAATAAATAAAATTTAAAGACCCCCTCCCACCCCCGGTCAAATAAATAAATAAAATAAAATAAAAAAGGATAATTTTCATTTGTTTATCCAAACTTAGCTTTCATTTACGATATTTAAGAGAATTAGATCACCATGTGTTACTGCAAAAAAATAGAAACTAACAGATCAATCGTTTTATTTAGTAAGGGTGGTAGGTTGATCTTTGAATATTTGGTTAATCCATTCTTCTACTACCTGGGTAGCAAATGTCAATCATTTAAACTACACTTGTTATATCCAAACTTTTACACTTTGTTATCATGTATAAATAAATAAGTCCCTATATGCTTAAACATGAATATACACAAAATAAAGGGCCTGTAGAACAGTATCTTCTCGAAGTTTAAAAAATAGTAAAATACTGCTTAAGTTGAAGGAACCAAACAAGTGAATCAACCCAAACACACGTACACACACAAACATTTCGCAACCCAAAAATAAATATTTGACTAGTATTTTTGGTAGGGATGATAAATTTGGCTTTGGTTAGAGTTAACCAATCGATCCAAAAAAAGCTGAAAAAAACAATAAACATGTACTTTTCAAGGTTTTTGTTCGATATCGTCGGCGATCGTTGACAATAATATCGTCGTTTCATCGAATCAAATCGGTCCGGAAGTTGTCTCAATCGATTCAACATGCTGATAGCTATCGAAATCCTTACCTAACACGTATATGAACATAATATAAAACGGGAGTCTAATATCAAGGTATAATATCGATAACATTAGGGGTCTACTTCAGGCCGACAGCTTTAAACTTGCGGTTTGTTGTGCTGAACAGACACACAAACACACACACACAAATACAGGCCGAGGGAAGGCCTAATAAGCTGTTGATGTCAACTCCCATAACGTATTTCTTGTCGTTTCCTTAATAAACCGAGACGTCGACTGGAGTCTGACCTAAAAATCTTCACGACCGTTAGTGCTCGAGGCGCTGCAAGTAGCGGGGATGCAGGTATATACTTATGGGCAAGTAGACACGACTCAACCATCCATTTTATTCGCAGCTAAGCTCCTGTCCTCATTGCACCTAGCTCCAACTCCTAAATACCTTCATTCCCTTAGGCTCAATTACACCTGCCGAGTGGCTCGGTTGATCTGATTTGAACAACCGAGTCAGTAAATTCCAATGTTCTGCATTACCATGGCAACGCGAAGTAAAGAGGAAATGAGGAAAACAGTGTTTAAACGATATTGCAATGAGCTCATTGCTGAATTATTGGAGAAAATTTATGAAATTAGTGATTAAGGGAATCGACATTGGACAAAGTAGTGGCAGTTTAAAGAAGGAAGATGGATATAGAAACTGAAATGGAGGAAAAAATTATTTGACAGACTAAGGAACTGGAAAGTGAGAAAATGGAGGGTGATAAGGAAAACATTCCAATCATAAGCACGATCGAATGACCGAATTTCCCTAAACTGTCGAACTAAATTTATGCTATATTGTTTTGAAATTCGAGCATTTTGAGCCCAAAGAAATGATTATCTATCAATTTCATGCTAATACAACTTGATTTTAAAAAAAATCAGCTATTCAAACATTGATTTTGGGTTTTAAGCATTTTTTGCAATTTTTATCAATATATTTAGCACATTTTACTAAACAAGTAACATTTTCAGGATAACTTTGTGCATAATTTTTTACTTAATGTTCTAGCTCTCAGTTGATAAGCTCCCTTTGATTATATTCTGAAGATAAATCTAATTTTACGATTTTTTAGCCATTTATAGTGATTTTTCACCACATTTCTTTATGGCTAATTTAATGTGCTCAAATCCTCCAAATTATCCAACGTACTCATTCTTTCTTTTTAAATGTTCGATTATTCGGCGAAAGAACGGAGTTTTTGATCTCAATCCAAAAAGGAGTTATCATCTGGTGTGAGACAACACACGTGTTTCTCTCTCTCTCTCTCTCTCTCTCTCTCTCTCTCTCTCTCTCTCTCTCTCTCTCTCTCTCTCTCTCTCTCTCTCTCTCTCTCTCTCTCTCTCTCTCTCTCTCTCTCTCTCTCTCTCTCTCTACCTCTCTCTACCTCTACCTCTTTCAAGTACAAGTTCTTAGTTGCTAGGCAGTCATTGTCTAAAAAAGTGTGGACAACTGTTTGCACCCATCAACATACACCTTCCTAAACTAAGCACCTTCAAACAACAGGTGCGGTAAAAGCAGTAAACGAGGATGTGTACGCATCGCAGCTCACAACCCACCTAGTCTTATTTGTTATTCCTGGAACAAAAGACATCGCAGTCGGTGGGTTCAGAGGCGCAGATCGTTTTCCGTTTATTTGCTTCCATCGCCCGACACAGTTGAGACAGCCCCTACAAATAAGGGCGAAGAGCCATATACCACATGGGATCTTGTCAAACTCGTACTGTCTAACTTCTCTTTCCAGCACAACGTTGGGCCTATACGAGTAGTTCCCTACGATTCGACTCATGAACTTGAAGGATGGAGGTTTCACCAATGAGGTATCGATCAGAGCTTCTTTGCTTGTCGCTTTGTAATTTTACCTCCAGTTATACGTGTTACTATTTTATGGGATAGTCAAATATTTTAGAACACGATTAAAACTTATAGATGATCCTTTATATTATTTGGGGCAGAAAACGATAAGCAACCTAATGTCGCGAAACTCGATTTTGAGATCAACACCAAAATGGATATCAAACATGACGAGTTCAACGACGTATTCTGTTTTTCACAAAGTCTTCCGTAGACATTGACATACCTACGTAAAAACAGCGATAAATACTAAATCACTTAAAACTCACGTCAGTAAAAGAACGTTCACGTTGAAAAAAAGTTCCTCTTGAAGATTTTTCAGAAACATTTCTGCTTATAGTAATTATTTAATTTTTAAGTTTTTGTGTTTTCCATCCAATGACATTAAAATGGTCATATTTATCTTCCCGTAGGATAACAACCATAAACTAATAAAGTAAAATCTCCCTGCCATACCAAAATTTTTTCAACCGATTTGATACCTCGTACAAAAAGGAGTGTAAAATGCAAGTCTTGGACGTTTTTCACTTCTTTTTTTTCGTCCGTTAATATACTTGGTAGACACATTACGGGTAACCTCTCTCGAAATCTCAGCTTTTCCGAAGATAAATTCGATTTTATTTTATATTTAATGTTGATTTTTACTTTGTTATTTAGGGGAAAAATCATGTTTTAATGTAAAAAATAGTGTTTCAAAATGAAATTGAGGTTTTGCTTTAAAAAATGACTTTTTATGAAAATGAGAGTTTGGAGTCGATTTTTAAATTTTTTTTTTCCCCCACGCTGAATTGAATGGAAACACTTGCAGATCTCTCCAACTCCGTTATAACAAAGTTTTACACTTTCACTAACTAGTTTTCACCCTAATAACAAATAAAATTGAGCGTAACAAACTAAATATTTGTGAGTTAATGTTATACCAGAGTGGTTGGCATCTGAAAGTGTCACCACGCGATCAAGTGTGAACAAATTCTTAAAAACCGACACCAAACTCGATCATTTTTCAATAAAACCCTCGATTCGATTGAATAAACCATGTTTTTAACAAAAACATTATTTTCTCCCGTAATCAGTAGAGCAAAAGTAAAATTGACTATGTAATTATACCACTGGAAAGCTGAGAACTAGACAAGGTGTCTCCCGTGGAAACTAAGCAGAAACACAGTAGGGAAATATCAATCAATCAATTTTCAAAATTCATTTTTGCCTATTCTCAACGTATCAAATCGGCTCATAAAATATTAGTTTGGCATCAGGTTGATTGGAAATTAACCGGTATTCCCATTGATTTCCTTATTTTTTAATGCCATAAAGAAAAAACACGACAAAAATCTTAAAAATTAATTTTCTGGAAAACAAACAGTTAAAAAACTGGGTACTTTTCAGTTATACTCCCCCCCCCCCCCCCTCCAGTCAATTTGTATTCAACACGCTCGCCCAATGTTTCTAGGCATTACTTCTTACTTTGATCATGTTATGTTATAGGTATTATGTATTCTTGAGATGCGAGCTTGTGGGCATCCAGACCGCCAAAGTATACATATCATTCTGTCCTACATGTCCAACTAATCTGTATTTTTACTAAGGGATTGACTACTTGATGTTATGTAATTTTGAGATGCGAGCTTACGAGCATCCAGACCACCAACCTATACACAGCATTCTGATCTGTTTATGCGAATTCATGTGCATTCTACTTGTGCGAATTCCTGTGGAGGCAATCAAGAAGTATATGGAAGAACCACAACCACGCCAATTTGTTTCAACAAATCCTCACCGACATCGGCAATTTCTGAAAACACAATAATTCTTTTTTTCCTTATTATTATTTTTTTCTTTTAATAATATATTTCTTCCCACAGCTTGAAATTGTCACCAATTCCACGTAAATATGTAATCTAAGTAAGAAGGAATGCCTAGAAACATCGGGCGGGCGTGTTGAAGACAAATTGACTGTGGGGGGTATAACGGAAAAGTACCAAAAAACCTCTAAGGAGAACTTTTGATTAGAATTCAGCTTTAGAATCGACCCCATTCGATTCGAGACACCATGTATATTTAATTTAACACTTATCTGAACGTACCCTGTATATTTTTATTCAAGTTAGTCCATCATTCAATTCGAAATCTATATTAGAACTGATGAGAGGATGGATGGAATGATGATGCAAAGTTTTTCAAAAGACCCACACTCGATGGGAAGACAAGTTTAGTAAGAATATAATAATATGTCCCTTCGGTTGAAAGGAAAAATCTAACACTTGTCAGAAGACGTAAAAAGTTATCCTACAAGACGGTATCTTTTTCCAATAAAATGGCATCATAACAAAAGCAAAAAAAATTGTTGTTGCTTCTTTAAGTTGAGTACTAGCGATATTCGTTCCTGAGAAAAGATGAAGATTTATTTGCGATCCAATATACCTAGTAGAGAATGCTTAATAGTTCCATAAGTTTTAGCGGAGAACAAGCTATCAAGAATGTATAGAAGATTCTATCAAACATCACGTCACTAAAATAACGTTTCTAAGGACGCCAGTAACCAGCCGGTACGTTGGCATTATGTCCAATTTGAAATTGAGGAACAATAATTAAATTTCTCATCTCGTCTCGTCGTCACCTCATTTTTATGCTTAGAATTATTGTTGATCTTCAGTTTCTCTTAGAATGCGCAGGCATGGGAAGTGAGAGCTCGACCTGCAAAAGTAACGATATTTTCGCTCTCATAGCCTCCAGTCTGCGGGAGGTTTGTAAAGGGCTTACATCCGTCTGGGTCCCTTGACAGCCGAAGAGAAGGCCCGATAAACTGAAAACTCCGTAACAGGGCTGAGATGGGACCGTCTCTCGGATAACACGGATTCGAGTTACCGAGGGAGGCGAGATTTTCATTCCTGTTTTTCTTGCAAAGATGGATCGTTTTCTCAAGGTTAACGAAAATTTTCATGTGCAATGTATGTAACTACATATAGATTACAAGTGATACTACAGATACTACAGTCATTATGAGTAACCAACTTCAACGGAAAATAAGCGTCTATTTCCCCGTACCGGGACGACTCTTGCTTCTTCACAATAGAAAGTGGGAAAGATTTGTGTTCGTGCATGAAGTCAAACAAATTACTGTCCCCCAAAATCAAAATTTCCACTTGCTTTTTTCATCAATAAAAAGTAGGGAAGATTTGAGTTTGTGCAAGAGGCCGAACGAATGTTTATTCTCCAAAAGGAAAATTTGCACTTGCTTTTTGCGTTTCAGAGCTTGCTGATCAATTTCGGTTCTGTGCCTGTCTGTGCCAACTCTTTGCCAAGCCCAAACCTGTTTTACTCCGATTTTGATGAAATATTCAGGGAGAGTGCAAGTTAGCTCCTAATTGGTTTCCTATAATTGTCAATGCCATCGGATAACTAGTGGCGTGTGCACATGCGTAAACGTGATTTTGGAATAACGTCGATTCGGTCGTACTACTTGGTTCTCTCAACTTGTTGTGTACGTCCATGTTACATTAAAAAGCGAGGAAGCTTTACCTGCCCACCTGCTATACTGCCCAGTCAACTTCATAGGCTTTTTTCCATATTAATACCTACTCGATTCATATTAAATCGTTTCCAAATCGTAAGCAACTTCAATGTTGCAAATGCCTTCTGATTACTGATGAAGACAACAATAATCAATAATTCGTATAACTAGATAAGGCTTGGAAGATTTTGAGTCAGTTGATTGAGTGAGATTCTGAGTGAAAAAGGTATGAGATAGGATAAATTATTAAAATATCAATGAATGTCAATTAACAAATTTTTGAGTAGTGTAATGCTGCAACTGTATAAATAGACCTGAATTATATAAACTTGCGTAACAATATCTTGTCTCGGTGTTTAAACCTAACGTCTGAACTAACTTCAAGTTTTCTTACAAGATGTTTGTGCAGCTATATCAATAATTGTGAAACAAACGATTAAAAATTAAAAAATTCTGGCAAGATGGCTGGGCAGTAGGTATATCTTTCTCACATATAGTTACATGGACGTATAGAAATGATTGAAGAACAAAATACTTACTAGTGGAAATGAATGAATGTGAAACGTAACAGTTTCTAATACATGCTGGAATGCAAATCAGGGCTATAATTCATGGTTGAATGTGCGGAAATTGTCTAAAGGCCCCACCCAATGATTGAAAATTTCATCAAGATCATCGATTCATTATTCTCGGAGCGTCCAATCCAATGTTGGTTTTGCGTATGTACAACAGTTACCTAGTATTCAAGCTAATGCTATAAAATACAAAAGTGCATCACCCTGGACCCCCAAAATCTCTCAAGTTTGAACGAAATCGGACCAACAGATGATACGAAATCGATGTTACAAAAACTTAACGTTTGAACATGCGCACAGACAACTATTTACCAACGGCAATGAAAGAGAACCGTCTAGGAGCTAAACCGCACAATCCCCGAAAATTTCATAAAAATCGGTTCATTAGTGTCGGAGTTTTGTCTGTGTCGAAGGTTTGCCGCCCGAATTATTGAAGCATTTCGTTGCCTAAGTATCTCAGATGGGTAAATACCGCCCAAAAATTACTTAGAAGTTCATAGGAGTAAGTAATTGAGGATAAATGCGGCGGCATGTCTCACATGCCATACATCCGCAAAAGGTTAAGAAGAAGATAGTGCCCAGTTCGAAACCCTAAATTAATTCGCTGACATTAAATTAATTACGGAAACTAGAAAGATAAACAGAGGATATTGATGAATGAACAATATTACTTACTGTTTTATTATGAAAGATTTATATTAGGTATACTTATTAAGAGGAAATAAGTACAATAATACAGTTCATATGTTTCCAAGAAGTTACCGTGCATTTTCTTTTGAATCGTTGTGAATTATGATTATTATATCTTCTTATATTAGTATTCCTAATCTCGCTTTTATATTTATTTTTATGACTTATTAGGAGTTGTATACTAGTACGGGCATTGCCAGAGTATGTTTCAGCATCAAAGAAAAATTCTCGGGGATAAAAGAAAAAACACGAATGATCCACATTTCATCAGAGACAAGAGGCGCGGAAAAATGAATAGGCCACCTCTTCCCGGAGGAAGGAAATAACGACACGTAACGAACCATGAAATGAGAGCAAACGAACAAAAAAGATTTACCGCTGGTTTTTGTTCGGCGTGGAAAAATGGCTCGGGATGCTCCGAAAAAAATTGATCGCGCCGAGTCTAAAAGAGGGATCCTTCAGGTGGGATTGAAAGGGTGAAAAAGGAAAAAAAAGGATGGACGGTGAATAGGGGTGGAAATATGGAGAATTTGAGGGGCCAAGGGTTTGTATAGAGGGAGAGGGTACGTGAGATCAAGGGATCCTCAGGTGTTCAGGTGAGGTGATAGAGGGAGCGGCAGGGGATCAAGGGAAACTCAAATGCGTGGGTGGAGATGGTGGATGATGAGGAGGAGAACGAAAGAGGAGGACATAGGTACTCGACCAACTTTGAGGAGTGGCTATCTTCAGAAGCTCAACAGGAAATGAAGCTCAACCTTGTTTTTAAACCCAAGCGTCATTTAGTTAATTCTATTATTTCCTATTTCTGATACCTATCTGTTTTCCAGATAAATAAATCTGGTATTCTCGGGTGCCTTTTTTTGTCTGCTCTTTATACGTGAACTATCACAAGCCAATATAAAGCTCTTCGTGTCATCTCCATCCATTGTGCCCTATCATGCAGTATCTACTTTACACTTACGAGGCCAATGTTTAGTCGGTTTCTTCGTTTTCCATACGTCCAAACACGTTTCCAGCCACGTTACGTACGGTCTAAAGCATCCAAAACGACCGATTTTCTCATCTCAGTGAAATCCAAGTGTCTTTTGTCATCCCCATCCTCCATGAGATTTGGACAACACCATCCTCTTCGTGTTCAGCTACCTAGCTACATCGACGAGAGTCAAACCAACTCAACCAAGAGTTCCAGAATACTAAATAACCACATAAACTTCGGTGCAAAGTTGAAAATTTAAATAGGAATCAGCCGGCATTCGTCCTTGGGTACTATTTGCAAATTTAAGATTCACTGATTTCTTGAGAAGCACCGCATTTCTCATCTGGATCCTGAACCTAAAGAGTTTTAGCATCGTCTTAGCTTTTGAGTTTTGAGTTTTAGCCACAGTTTTAGTTAGCTATCCCGATCAATTGAGTGAGCTAAAAAATCTCCTGTTCATCATAAGACGTTGAAAATTGATCGGGAACCTCTCTGGGACAACAAGAGACGAATGATTTTACAGGCTCCATCCTGATCAGCTGAGTGTGCTAAAAGTTATGTCGTCTGTCTGATTTCAACGAAATTCGATAGGGTGCCTCTCAAGGACATCAAGGAACGAATGAAATGACGGGCTCCACCCTGAGCTCCAGCTGACCGGTTCGCGTGGCGTTTTTCGCAACACGCTCCCCAAACCAGTGGTATGTAAATAGGCAAGCATTTTGTAAACAAACCTTCCAGTGATTAAGACAAACTTACTGTTAGTCACTAACAAACAACGAAGAATAATCACTGAAAATTTTTCAGTGAAACTTGACTTTCGCGTATCCCAATTTTAATAATTCTATTTTTATAATTCAGGTACGTTTCCTCTTTTCTGATTCATAAAAAACAAAGGTGTTCTAAATACTTTTCACCTACTTATATTTGTCCTATCCCTATTCGATTCTATTTTTTATGCATATTATACCTGGAATTGCAATTTATTTATGCTCTTCAGGTACAATAATTGTTATAAACGTGACTAACAATAAATCGACTGTGTACCATACCATATAGGTAATTGTCATTTAATTTTAATAATTAAATCCCCGTAACCAGTGTCATACACCCTGTACAAAAATGTCCGCAATCAACTAACTAGCACATACCTACCAACCTACGCTTCAGAACACTGTAATCACATGAAGTTGAACTTTCGGCAAATAAAAATAGTATTTGGGAAAATTTGTGAATAAGTTCTATACCAAATCTGGCAATCAGACAATGCAGACAACACGATAATCCTACAATACCGTGCACTCAGATGAAACAGTGGGGAAAATTGTGAGGCACACGACAAGAATTCTTCCCCTCCGAAAAGTGATCACGAGTTTCCACCAGATTGATGAAATGTAATGTGGAATTGAAAATCCCATTCCAAATGAAAGTCTTGATTCAGCTGATTAAAAATTTAAGTTGATTACCTCTTGGTAGGCAATTTTCTCTCTTATCCAATATATCCATACATGGCTCATATTCAATACGGAGCTCTAGTGAGATTGCTGAGTAAGAATAATTGAAAGTTATGAGGCATACAAAACCATTTGGAGAGCCCTTATGCTGTTTTTGTTCCTGCATTTGTCATATTGAATCGCGTGCTAGCTACGAAAGACCTGAAAAAATTACGCTCTAATCAGCTGAGAGGGGACTGTGGTTATTTGCTTTTCTATTCAACTAGAAGATAATAGATCGTGCTTTTACTGGCTGACTCCCCCCTCCCCCCCTCCCAAAATAATAACTGACATGAATGTGATGCGAGTTACGACCCCCTTCCCCTCCCACACTCAAAACCATAATAAAGTATGATGAACTGCTTTTACGAAACGGTTGAAAATATTTCGATGTATGTATCGGTGATGCTCCCCTCCACCCGTCATTATTACATTTTAATTTACTGAGAGTGGTTCTAACAAGATACCAAAAACTTCGAGCAACATCGTAAAATACTTGGAAAAAATCATCAAATTCGTTTGAGAACAGCACAAATACATAGTAGGTTACGAAACACTGGAATCAATCAAAGAAAGAATCTCGGAAATCGGTTGGGAATTGTATCCTGGGAAGCGTCGACAAAATTTGTCACACACCTTGCGTATACCTATGGTTTTTTTTTTTTTCCTCCTGTATCAATTCCATCAGATAATCCCGCTAATATAAGAAGCCTTGCCTGTATCACCTTGCTTCTGAGGGATGTCCTAAAAATTCATTAAAGTTTGGATACACTCGAGATTGAAGTGAAGCTCTGTTCAGCGGACCCACTAGTGTATTACCATTGTCAGTTAGAAGAGACCAACCATAGCGAAATGAGTATCATGTATCAACGTTTCTTTCTCAGAAATGTAATGCCTATTGCTATTTTCATTTTTCTGCTAATTATAATAAGTCTGTATGTAAGAAGAAATTAACTTTATCGAAACAAGTGTCAGAGTTTTGTCCCGCTAGAGTCACGATCGGCCCAACCTGTTACGCTCAAAAAGTCACTTTTTCGCAATCTCCTGATCATAAGCTTTCCTTTCAGCCTTCCCAAGAGGAAATTGTAGGAACTTCCGTTTTCTGAGTTCGCTCATTATACGAATAGGTGAGACCCGATGCGTTAGCACCCAGCTCAGCAACTACCCCTGCCGATTGCCTCCCTTGCTAACTCCCCATGGTCCAAGTTGACTCCCGCACTCGCGCTTCTTCGGCGGCTCTCTCACAAGAAACAATGAATTGAAATCGTACCCCTATGGTACGAAGCGCACTGTGGCGATGAAGCGGTAATTTTCAATTCAGTTGGTTCTTGATGAGAAATTCAACCATCTCTCTCAATGCGTACAAGCAAGTTACAGAAAAGAGTGGATCTTGCTATTAATGCAAGAACACAGTTTTGAGTTGTTTTGCACAACAAAAAATGTCCTTGGAAAATAATAAAATATTAATTGCATCACCTATTGTGATTCACCTTCAGGATCAGAGTCCAAGTTTTATTTTATAAGAATATAATATATGCGGTAACCAATATTGAAAGTGTTGTGGAACTCTAGAAAATACGTTGTGAGAGGTGTACCTACCTACCTCAGCTAAACGTATGTATGTGCTCCGATAAACCATTAGGGCTTTCTCTTTGACAGGGTTACCGCCGGCCATATCAATATTTTTCGGGTGGGTCGGATCCACGGCAAATGGCGAAAATATAAACGTGAGAGGAGACCCAGCACGATATCCAACTCGTCCTTCCGTAAACAGGAGCACGCGTTGAGGGCGCATTCCTTCTTCATGTTTTACGTCGACCGCAACCACCGCAGTAGGCTTTTTCACCGAGGGTTGATGTTACAATAGAGGGGAAGAAAGAGGAATAGCTAATAATGGATATTTGGCGAGTCGAACTGAATTTTTGAGATTTGGAAGTAACCAATAGCTTGCTGACAGCTATATGAAACTTCTACCTTTTGAAACATGAGGCATCAAAACTAATTATTATTTCACGTACACCTTATCACTTCGCGTTATTAAGCTCAATAATGATCCTCTGTAACGAACTAAGAAAATATGTATCCGGACACCCCCCCCCCCCCCCCCCCCCCTCGAACTTGTTGGTTTAAGTTTCAACGTAAGTAGATTCCTAAAAGCGAATGAAATAATCAACGTTTCGCTATTTTGCGTTATCAAGATTAATGAAGAAAAAGGTGTTTTTATGTTGTCGGTGTTTGGGCAGTCTTGATCACCTGATAAGTATTGTGGGTTGTGTTGGAGTTCAATTTTGAGACAACAATAATTTTTGTTTAAGAATTTTTCAAATTTAAAAAAAAAACGTTGTTTTTCCTCGGGGGAATCAGCCATAAGAGTTCAGGCCCGGCGGCTTGAGAGCACCCAGAACCCAAATTCGAGCTTGCTCCGCATAGTGAAGAAGCAGTGGATTCTCTTCCCGCAGCCTCTTGAGTACTCGAACTTCATAGCAGTCATTAAAACTTCGTTGATGTACTGCTGCATGACGGTTAACTGTCTAGTTCCCCCGTCTATCAGTCGTAGAACGATGATGATTCTCTCATTCAACTGTGTAGCTTTTGCAATGTAGAAATATGCAAAGCAATTCATAAACGCACATCCTGCTTTATATATATATATATATATGGATGTATTATATATATATATATGTATTATATATATATATATATATATATATATATATATATATATATATATATATCCGTCCGTACAACGAACGCCAATGTATAAGTTTTTCCTCGTTGCAGGTACTATCCCAATGTTAGTGAAAATTGACTGAAAAAAAACACTGACCGGGGATGTACACTAAATCTTGGCATCACTTCCTTTCAACCCCATGGGATAAAATTTAAGAGAAGAATATCAATGTATCACCCCGTGCATATTAAGGATTGGACAATGTTTTTACCTACCGATGGAAAGAGTAACTCCTGTGAATATTAGCAAAATCCCTCAATTCATTTTGAGAAAACTTGAAAAAAAAAGAAAGGAAAATGGTCTAAAACCACGTTTTTACACTTATTCAAATTGTCCACCCCCAAAATAAGTGTCCTTATATTAAGCTGATTTCTGTAGGATACCTTCCTCGTGGATATAGAATTCCAACACCGAAATTTCAATTCTTTATGTTGCTTCAGAAATTTACAACCTTGTACATGAGTTACTTTTTATTTTCATTCTATTGCGGCCCTGGGGGCAAGGGAAGTTGAGGAAGGTAGAGGGAAAAGAAAGGGGTGATAGCGCCAATAGCCTGGTGTGGAGCCCCAAAAGACACGGGAGGAAGCCACGAAAGAGTCACTCTTACTGGGATGCCCAACTCGAGTAACTCCATGGCACTTTTCCCGCATCACATACCACACCGTGAAAAGGTCTCGGCTATGAAAATTCCAGCTTGGATCTTACTGTAGATCATTTCTGTTTTTCCAAAACACATGTTAACGTTGTGATGGATAGGCGTAGTTCCTCCTTCTCGAATCTTGAAAACGCTACAGCTTGGGATAATCCTGAGGTTTGTTCTACCTTCAGGATATGTAGCTGGTTAATCGCCTCCTTCCTTTGAAGGCGTAAAAAACTCTCTTTCCATCACTTCTCATTGTTACATGATAGCAGAGCTTGGTTTCGCACCCCCTCCCCCCTCTCTTTCCATAGGCAAAATCTGTGAACAACCCAAAACTTATGCCCTTAAAAACACACCCCTGCCCTGCCTATTTGGAACCCACCCCTTACACTCTGCCCCCCTCCTCCTCCCGGCTTTTTGAAAGCCCCGGGAGTGTGATTGACTGGAGCAGTTCCTCCTTCTCAATTCTTGAAAACGCTACAGCAGGGAATAATCCTGAGGTTTATTCAAGCTTCAGGATATTCTCTGGGTGTAGCAGGTTAATTGCCTTTCCCCTTTGAAGGAGTAAACTACTCTCTTTCCATCACCTCTCATTGTTTCAAAGTTAGTCCAAATACATAATTTCAAGAATGACATCGAGGCGGAGTTCCAGACATTGGTCTTAAGGTCGATTGCAATACTTTATTATCTATGCTCCTTCTTGCTGAGCAAGCAAAGTAAATATGAACAACATCGCAAGATTATTCGATTAATCTTTGAGCGAAAAATTGGATCTATTAATAATCCAAGTTCAATAATATTGAGTAGTGAGGTTCATCATGTTTGTAATAGTGTTTTCCTTATTGTTACATTTAGAAGACTGGATTAACCTAATTGAACCTATGGGATGAGTGACGTGATGCATGACAGCCAGCAATTTATCAATTTTTCAAATGTTCTGATAAATGTACAAATTGTGCAAAAGCTTTCAGGAAATTAGAGTAGGTATGTCATATGCATGGTTTCCCGACGTAGGGTTTCTTTATACGTGGAGAAGATTAGAACTATGTTGAGCGGTGTGGTGCACGAAAAACAGACCGCAGCGACGCATCCCCCAAAGGGCCATACTTCAAGGCCCTGATGAGAAAATATTAATTCCGTGTAAAAGGTGGAAAAGGGGGAGGATAACTTAAATGTTTCACCGGGCAGAACCCGGGCTTGAAACTGACGTTGACTCACGCACGAAGGAGAAATACCGTGCGAGTGGGAAATACACTAGAAGGTATACAGCCAAGACAGTTTCGGTGGGAAAGGCGGGTGGTTAGTACCCATTCCGTTCCACTTCCCTGTCACCTGAGGGTGGAAATGATTAACTCAAGGCGAAAAGTTCGCTTGGTTGAAAACCCGACGGATTCTCGTATTTCTCAAAGCGAGGATTGACTCGTACGTGGGTCGAATTTTCCTTTTCATGGTGTTTTTCTTCCCTTGTGGTTTGTTGTTTTTCAATTCATCTCCCACGCTGCGACAACGTTTTAAGCCAAAAGCGGAGGTGACGTTGAAGGCGGATTCAACTTTAGAAGAAGTAATCCAACAGACGTGTTTCAAGACTTTTGAAAAGTATTGCCAAAGCCGAACAAAAAGGCCCTCGCTTTGTTTAAATTAAGTCCCTCAATTTAGTTGTGCTAATGCAGCAATGAATTGAAAATTCTGGTCGTACAGCATGACATTACGGACACATTTCTAATTTAGTTTATTATTTTTAATAATAAACCATTGTGTTCCTTCAATCTCAAAATTGATCAAACATTGAAATTTGATGTTCTAGGTTTCATAAGAGATATATAGAATCCAAACCTAATTTATGATCATATTATTTTTTTCAGTCATGTGTTATGCGCGATCTTACCATTCACCCCAAAAACTCGAAACTTGTCATATGCGTAGTATATTTCACGGGGAGTAGCAGAAGCTGGGTAGAATTTGGGTCTGATAATCTGAGTGAGATCTGTTGTGGTCAATTTCTTCCCTAATAGGTTTACGACGCTGAAATTTTGAATGGAGCCTCTCTGAAATATGTATAGAGTATAATTGCAGTGTGCATGAACGAAGTGGTCACCTGAGTGTGCTTCTCTATTCAACCTTATGTGCTAAAATTTTGAATGGGATCAGTTGGTACACATAGATATTGAATTTTACGACCCTTCACTTGAATATTCGTCCCCATTTACCTAATTAACTTGAAAATTAATTTAATATACGAGCGATTCCAGTACAACAGAAATGTAGTATAGTAACATAAGGTTGAAAAAGTAATGGAAAGGAAAGCAATGACCATAAGGAACTAACTAAATAAAGTCATAGCAATTGTTAAAGATAAGACAGATACAAATTTTTAAAGAGGTCGCTCTTCAACAATAAACTTTAACAATATTCTGCGGGTTGCTACAACTGACTGATGATAAATATAAGCTATGCCGTCTATGGTGTAGTATATATACATCATAGGCGTCGTTCACATTTTGAGGCATTCTGCTCAAGGGTCAGTAATATAAATGGAGTTCAAAAGGGTATCCTGAAGTGTGACTTGAGTATGATTCAGGATGTGGGACCGCTAAGTTGACAAGTGCTAACAGTGAAGGAGAGTCAACCACCTCCAATACCGAATTCTGGAAGTATTTCACATCGGTCGAATTTTGTCAAGTTTCTCTGCGTATCACATTTTATTATTAGAACACCAAAACCAACCAAATCATTTGGGATACCCGAAAAATATATATGCAATTAGTGTAGTTTTCTCGCTCGCTTCGCTCGCTCGGGGTAAGCTGTATATAAACGGGCCAAAAAGCGATCTCGCCATCAAGACCGCTCGGTCTTGCGGGTCATTGCCTAACCTCAACTAACTGGTCCCGTCCCCTCCCGCCCTCCAGCCCATGGTTCGGGTGGGGGTAGAATATTTTAAAATTGCTTACGCACCCTTTCGGACAAACGCAAAAAGATCCCAATACTCGTTTGGCTGTGCATAGCGTGAACAGACAGAAAAACGGAGTTTCATTTTTATTAATATATTAGATTAGATAAGATGTAGCGTAGGAACCTGCGGTGTACACTCACAGTAGAGTTCTCGAGGCACTTCTAATATGGGATCCGAATAATCGGGCATATTATCCGTAGTAGTTTTAATCATCCAATTTTCAAGAGATATATTCACAGTTATTATTCATTCTGTGGTACTTGCCAGCTAGTAACGAATCTTAATACATTTGCCTCCCGCTGTCCAGGTTATTAGTTCCAAACCACGCTACTGACAAGAAACCAGATCGACTCAAAAACTCTCATGTTCAATAAAAAAAAATTTTAAAAGCGCCGATCCTACGAGTAGTTCAGGAGTTATTGAGACATTTATGAGAAAGACACAAAAAGAAAAAAGAAAAAAAGAAAAAAAAACGAGATAGGACCATTTTTATTTTATTTTTTTGACGAGCTTTGGTCGTGAGTTGGTCGTAGAAAGTTCAATTTTACATTATTACTGTTATGAAAAGTTCAATAAATATAATTATGAACTGATCATTTTATTTATTCTGCCTTTTTATAGGAAGATTTAAGGTTACTCAAACATAGTAATTGATGGTAATGATGATGAAAACACTTTTGTTTACGATTTTGGACTAGATCTACCTACTTACGTCCTCAACTAGTAATTACATAGATTTCCTAGGGAAACTGCGGAAGATAGCTAAAGTTATGGAAATTACCTTGAATCACCAGTTATTATGCATAATAAGTAGTACCTACTGAGTTATAAACCGACCGAAACAAAAGGGACCGACATAACATTAGCAGGGCAATACTTTTGGGTATTTCCGGAACGAGACCACAGAGCTCTCTTCAATTGATATACCAGGATAATGTTTTGAAGTTATACATTTATAACAGGATGGTCTACGAAATAGGCTCTTCTCATTTATTTTCTCGTTCTTTCGGAGTGAAAATTCAAACAAACGCGATTTTTTCGTAGATTTCAAAAAATACAAAACTGCGCATTGCGCATCTGCGCTGACCTGCGTAATTGACATCAACTTTGTTTTTCGTTTTTGAGGGGAACCCCCATTTTTTTTATTACAGATTCGAATTCAACGTGAAATATCATGAAGAAATGACTCATCACTCGATTTTTTAGTGCTCACAAACGGGTGCAATTCCGCTTTAAAAGTGCAAAAAATGTGAAATTCTGAGTTTTGAAGATATTTAAAAGCCACATGTAATACATAATTTTGGAGTATTTTTCGTGCTGAACCACATAATGATTATAATTTCTTGATATTTACATCACCGACTTGCGAAAACACCGTTAATCGACCAAAATTGAACTTTTCTTCACTCATTTCCACACAGCACAAAGCTTACAATAAAATGTAGTTATTTTTATAACGTTTGACCGAATTTTTCACTCCGACAATTAGGAAAATGAAGGGGGGGGGGGGGGGAGCCTATTTCGTGGACCACCCTGTATATTTATGTATTTCTATATTTCCAGTCAATGTGTTAAGGAATATAGAGGGACACCGAATATAAGATCTCCTTCCTCTCCCTGGAACAACGATTAGGTGGACTAACAACTTACGAATCCGAATCCTAAGTTCAATGTAGGAACAAACAGGCATAACAAACCCATAAAAAACTAGAACCTTTTAAAGGCAATAGTTTGAAGGTTCCATTGAAAGGATGTTGGATGAAAGTTATCGGCTGTGAGGTAGAGTAAACTGAAGGAACGATAAAATCACTCAAAAGGAATCGGGTTGGAAATAACCACAGAATGTAAACAACTAGCTAAATGTTGGTCCGCTTTTATATAAAACAGCTGGGGCGGATGTTTGCCGTCCCCAAATATTCGTCAATACAACAACTCTTGAGATAGCGTTCGAATTACATAGACTATTATACTAATTATGCATAAAACGTTCCAGGTAGGTACTTAAGGCCTTAGTGTATTCGATAGATACCGAGTTGTGGAAGATTTCCAATTCCCTAGACTTTCACTCCCGTTGTTGTTTACAACAACGTACGTTTACGTTTGTACGTAGGTTACGTTTATAGTAACCTATATACCGACGGTATATACGATTTTCTATGGTTCTTACACGTATATTGGATCAACCCGTAATCATCGATTGGATAATGCAATTAAAAGCAGTCATAAAATCAGTTTGCTACAATGTTGAGGCAGAGAGTTAGTTGCTTAGAGGAAGGAGAAGAGGGAGTCCCGTATTTTTTGTTTTGTTTCAAATTCCACTATCATAGAAAGTTATCCATTGATGTGGATAGATAGGTTTTTGCAGGAAAACTAAAATACCGATGTAAGTCTTACCTAAAAAAATTGGGAACTAGAATGTACAAAGTTTCTGCCCATCCCTTCGAACCTGTTGGAGACGGGTACCAAAACATTGTCCCTTAGATGATTCATATTTAGCACAAAAGTACCTACGTATTTATTCCAACCCTTTAGCCGGACATCGCCAAACAACAAAATCAATTGGGTCTAAGTACTCCAAATTTAATTTTGAAACACAATAATCGTTAAAGTTATGGGTTTTATTTAAAAAGGTATAGGAGATTGCGTAATAATGGTTGCTTCTCACAAAGAAATGATCGGAAATTGAAAAGTTAAAAACCTCAAAACAAAGGATAATTATATTGGTAACGTTATATTATATAATTTTATTGTTATATTATTTGTTTGTCTCATTATTATTGAACTTATAACTTTTAATTGAATTGAGCATGATCTCAACATGCGGTTTTTTACGATAACGTACATAGATTGGTCGTTACTGATGAATCTTATTGATAAATCATTATTTTGGCATTTATTAGTGTTATAACATTGGTTAGTTTCAGATACACAGATACTTCTCCACCTTTCATTGATGTCAAATGACAATCCCACTGCAATATTTTGTGAAAGGCGAGTACAAACCATGTAGTGTAACCATTGTAATGATTTTCCTATTTTTTGATACTGGTATATTACATTATGTAGATACTGAGCAGCACAATAAATCATGTTCTTTATTAATTGGTAGGAACAATTTATTTTTTCAAATGGTAGGTATCAGAAACGGAAAAGAATTTAATGATTATATGATGAATTGTTTATTATTGGAGATATTTTATTAGAGTATATTAAATAATGGTCTACATCACAAAACACTTCGGCTGACCTTGTGACCTTGTTGACTTTGTGATTTGAAATTATTACCTATGTTCTAATATCTACCATTGGATTCTGTTAATTGTTTTAGAACTGCTGATATATGCACGGTGCGCTTCCATATGAATTGTTAATACCACCGAATCCTTTCGTAGTGTCCAAGAAAAACTGCTCGGTCCTCCTGGGAAACTCTTGTCCTTTCCAAACGTTTCAAGATCCGGGTGAAAAGCTTAAAAAGTTTCACCTCTGCAGAACCCGCAGAAAAACTTAATTGAAAAACTAAGGGAAAGGAGGAAAGGAAACTTTGGAGATGGGCTCCAGAATCGCTTTCAGAGGTTGGAAATTGGCTATTTAACCGCAGGGCTTGGCGAATTTCATCTAGACTGAATGAATAGCACATGCGATTTACAAAAATGAACATTTTGATAAAGCTAAAGCAAAGTATAGCAGCTTGAATCTTATAATACGAAAATTCCCAAAACATGGACTTGTTCAGGTTTTTCCATTCCTACCACGGCGTAAGGAGAGTTCGTGATGCTGTACAATGTTATATAAATGAGATTGTTAATTGATTTAAAGTAATAGGTTTTCAGAACTCTTTGCTCTAATAATAATGTATCTATACTAGAAAAAATGAAATTTATCTACAATTGTTACCAACATCTGAAACTCGACAATCTCGCCACACTAACCAACACTAGCATCAGCCCGACAAACTCACTGTTTTCAATCTTGCAGTGACCCCAATTCCGCTTTTTGTTTGCGGGAGTTTAATCTATAGTCGACCTACCTTTGTACTGTTCCCATTCTTTAATGATTTCTGCTTCCTCACTACTGAATAAAAGGTAATAATAATGGTTTACTACAGCCTGAACGCTTAAAACGTCTTGTAAGAGGGGAACCTATCGTAGGTATCCTGGCTAGCTAGTCAGCACGTTGAGAATGTCTGTTGCGGAAAAGTATGTCCTTGCAATGCTTTCTCTAAGTGATAATACGAGTTGATGATTTTAACTATACGGTTCTGTACCTCTATACGATATCATATATGAAATTAGGCTTGCTGAAATAATTCCTAATGGAAGATGTCAAAACGTGTCTAACTGATAGAAATGTATCAGAATATTCACTATTGGACTATGAGTGCTTCTCACCAACAGATGTTTCTCTACTAATCTGATCAAAAGATGTCCAAGAATGTTCAAATGTTTCAGGGAATGTCTATATCAATAATGGATATAATGATTCTCAAAATTACTACGAAAACTGACTAGGTACTAAAATATATCAAATCATGACTAAACGTGTCTGACAATTTCCAATAATGTCAGAACATGTCAAAACGGGTCTAGGACCAAAATGCTGACTGATATATCAGTATCTAATATGCAAGATTACCAAATAAAATCTTAACGGAGGAAGCATAAACCAGGTAGTTGTAAATGAATAAGAAGGTTGTTGGAATCAGTATGTGAAAAAGGGGGAAAATTGACATTTTTCTGAAAGATTCATGCCAGGTATTGTAACAGGCATCGGTAGCCTAGCTGCTGATCGCTAGGCTGATTACATTGGTACTTAGTAATACCTCAACAGTTATTTGAATGGGTTAACAGTTTTTTGGAGACCTGGTAAAATCTAACCGTGGTAACATTTCACATTAGTTATTACCTAAATGTTGCCTTTCAAGTTTTTTGGTTTATTATTTTCAATAACCAGCCTTTTTAATCGACCAAGGACCAAGGGAAAAAGGGTAGGTACATCCCGCCCCTCAAAATTTGTAGGTTCACGTTGCAAAATGAATTGAATCCAAAAATCGAGAAAAAAAATCAGTCCGTCCGCCTCCCAGGGCTTCTCTCCATAACTACTGCATCGAAGTTGATGAGACTTGGATTACAATAAATCTTATTTGGGGTCTAGTTGATTCTATTGATCCTAGAAGCTAGGCATCAATTTTCAGAAATCTAAACGCCATAATTTAAAGGCTGGAATTTTAAAAAATCGAGATCTTAAAATTTTCAAGGTAGGTAACAGTATTGATTTTTTGGTTGTCAAATAAAACCATCCGGAACGCTATATGTTAATCCAGTTAGCTCTCCCTAAGGGCTTGAACTTCAAGAATAAGACCTCGACTTTTGAGCGCGAGAACTTAGAGAAATTATGCGCTGGTAATGACATTTTGAAGTAGCAAGTAATTGATTACATCAATTACTGCAAGTTAAAAGGGCATGGAAGATCAAAACACATAAAATCTTGTAAGTAAAAAAAGTATCAGTTACGCAGCATGATCGTATGAGCGAATTTTCTTAAATTACCCAGGTATCGTAATGAAATAGATTAAAATTGTATCGAAATTCGAGCAATTTGACTAAATAAATTGTTATAAACCAATTTTATGGCAAAAAAACTCATACTAAATAAAATTTGGCAATTCAAACAAGATTTTTTTGCAGTGTTTATACGTTTTTCGGCTAATATAAATGAAATTTAAATGCATTTTTCAGCATAATTTGTACAGAAATTTCCTATGTCTTAGTTAATCTTTGATCATTTTGTTTTGACAAAATTCTGCTAACAATTATAAATTTAACGATTTTTGGCCATTTTTAGTTGTTTTTTTTCCCATATTTTTCTGAATTTTGACCGATTTAATGTGCTCAAAAATTGCTGGCCAGCAAACTCATCCTTCCACTTGGAAAGTTTGATTTTCGGCCCTAGAACGGGATTTCTACCTCAATCCTAAGGAGAGTTATCGTCTGGAATGACATACACATGAAAAAGCGCAAACTTCTGGAATCGTTTCAGAATGCATCAAAATGGATTTCAATGAAGATATTTTTGAAAAATTTTGATTTTAACATTTTCCTGGTCATTGCAGTAGCTTCCTCATTTTCCATGAAAATTCGCTAAACAAAAAGTATTATTTGATCTAATTCCAACGGAATTAGCTTCTGAAATAATTCGAATAGTATTCTAACTTCGCGAAATCGAGTTTATCAACTGTTGTCCGTACGGATGGATTAGTGAAGCATTGGTAGGTGTTTTTTTATCTCATACATTGTCACATGTAGGTAGGTACTTAAATGTCGTTATACTTCGATCAGGGGACCAGTAAAGTGAAGGTGTAGGTGTATCAATTAATTGCATAATTTTCCCTCTGCAGGAGCCCATATCAATATATCCATAGGCCTATTGATGGCAACCTACAGATCTGCAATTTGAAATGGAGTTCTTTTGTGATATCTTAGAATTCAATATCAGTGCAATTTGGCTCATTGATTAGCTGAGGGACCTCTGAACCTAATTTGATTCTTAGTCGACTTATGGTGCTGAAACCTGAAATGGAGCTCCTACCAAGTATGGAGGGACCCTGATCAGCTTTAGAACCTCTGCAGCTAATTGTTTTTCCTAATCCACTTACGGTGCTGAAATTTAGATGGAGCTCCTTTGAGACACCCCGAAAACAATTACGAGATACGGAGGCGCATTGAGTTTTTTTTCTCGACAGTTTTTCTAAATTTTAGAAAGCGTAAAATTTACGGGTCTGGAACTGTAAAGGGCCCTCCCCGGGGAACCCTCTTGGGCGCCAGGTTTAGATGATATACTATTTACGGGGCTTAATAATTCATATTATACAAAAATGAGTTGCGTAGAAGAGATATCTAATACAGAAATAATAATCCTTTGTGCAATAATTTCCATCATTTTTAAATAGTTTAAGTTAGAGATAAAGTAGGTTTAAATTTTAAACTTTAAAGTTTTGAAGTGAAAACTCATATTTCTTACGGATGCTAACTCATACTGAGTTACTAAAAGTTGCTGAGATGAGTAAAAGAAGTTGGATGGGTAAATTTTGAAGACAGTAGAAAATGTCTTCTTGTGGATACGGGTGGAAGTTGAGTTGTGGATCATGTAGGTATAAGACCATGACTTACATGTAAGGTAAGATTAACGTAAGTTAGAAAGTAATTGCAATATTGAATGAATTGCATCGTAAGTACTCATATAGCTCATCAAATATGCCTACAAAATTATGTTTAAAAAAATTTATAGGTCATAAAAAAGATGAACTTTAGTTGAGTTGTGAATTAATAGTAGTGCCTCACCTACATCGCCTAATCGATCCTCTCTACTCTCTACCTGCCTGCTAAGTGCTTAGCGCATCCCCTCGAGTCTCACCGAACCTGTTATTGTACCTACGTTGCAAATTGAAACATGTTTTCTTTCCGCTAATAGTCGCCTTCATCAGCGCTATGCATATTAATGCGAGTACGAGAGCACTCTACGCATACGGAAAGCCCGATTTCCACAGTTTCGAGTGAGTAATTATTTATTATTCCAGCTAGGACGGGATGATGGGACGGGGGCATGTATTTTCTCCGTGTATTCCTCAATTCATTAAATGATTTTTAGTCGATACTCCCGAAAAAATGTATTTGATGATAGATTCTGTCGCACACAAGTACCTCACGTTCCTGCAAAATAAATGGATATTGAACTAAGAACTGTCACGTCTGTAAATATTCATCGCATAATTCTATTGACACAATCCAAAGTATGAAGTGTGTGGACAGTGTAGTAGTAGATGAGACTGGGTTTTAAAACCAAATATTAACGTGGATGGAATGAAAATGGTTGAGCTGTGTTGTATTTTCAATGGATTTATATTGTTTAATTATTCGTTTATTTCAATTTAGACATTAATCTCGTTCAGAGCATTTTACCAATTTATTGGGCTACCGAAATGTTATTCCCAAAATCAACTGATGAATGCTGACATTTTGAACTATATACCCAACTGGACAATATATATAATTTTATTTTTTATGATTATTATTTTCTTTTAAATTTTTTTTTTTTAAGAATTTAAGCCGCGTCTCAACCGTAATGGTGATTAGCGGCAATCAAAAAGGGACACAGCAACGGGCACGATTCTAAAGGGAGCAGTGCTGACTGTCCGTCACTGAATGGACTGCCATCACAGACTCCACTGGCAGATTGCAGGGGGAGAAATAATAATAATGCCCCGTAGGGGGGGGGGGGGTCCCTTCAGGTCCTACAGGGTTGGCGTCCCTGCTGCCCCGAGATAGCGCAGGTTCGCCCTAGGTGATCCAACGTGCCCTCCACGTTTATTTCTCTGATGTTCTTGCATCAGAAACAAGCGTGTTGGGTCTAGTATTTTCCCTCACTCTCTTTTTCTATTTCCTGATCTCCCTTCAGCATTCCCAACACGGTACTGACACAAACAATGTCACAACACAAAACACGCCCACTACACATAGGGGCGAGGCTTGTGCTACAACCTCTGGCGGCCCCCGTAATGTGGACACCACTTAACAAACTACACTCTGACACACACACACATACACACTTCTCTCCCCGAAACATATGAAAATGTCTAAAACAATTATTGTGGGTACTAAAAGTACCACCCGTGACTCCCCCGGGGGCTCCCACTCCAGCTGCGGAAGTTTCCACTCTGCCTCCCCCAACTCCCCCTTCGACCCCAATGCCTTCCCTTGTGGAGGCATTCAAGAATGGTTAGGTTCCCCTCACCATGAATACAGAGACTATGGTCTCTGTTGTCAACATTGACAACTCTGTGTCTTCAGCAGTGTAGGCTCTTTAGAATGGCGAGGAGATTCTCACCATGGGGACAGGAAAGCCCAACCCTGTTGATGCTTTGGAAGGTGCAAACACGAATATTTCTTCAACAGCAGGAAAAGGAATCGCAGATTGTTCAGTCCCCAATAGTGTAACCCCCACTGAAAAATCAGATGCTGTTGTGAAGCCTCTGAGCTCACCAACGAAACAGCATGATCAAGGCCAAACACTTGAAGTGACAAGAAATTTCGTTGATCTTTTCAAGAAGTCCGGATTCCTACATTTTTATGCGATTGAGATAAAGGGGGATGGTTTTAAAACCTCCAGTCCCTTAAAGATGGGAAATGCCTTGGTTACCCAGATAGGCAAACCAACGGAGATGAAAATCATTTCAAACTCCAAGGTTCACGTGAAAGTAGCCTCGGAGGAACAGGGAATGAGACTGGGCAAACTTGTAAAGTTGGGAGAGACTGAAGTTACAGTCACTCTCAACCTGAAGCTAAATACTTCACAGGGCTAAATACTTCGGGGGAGGGGGGGGGGGGATCATGCTCTGCTGACGAGATCCTCGAGAGTCTCAAAGAGGATTCAGTCATTGAAGTCATCCCTGTTCAACGTGGTAAGTGCATCGAGGGGTCATCTGACACCTTTTTGCTCACATTTGCGTTACAAAATCCGCCCAAGACTGTGTCACCTGGTCCCCTGCTTCGTGGCCTTTTATTCTCCCACCAATGCGATGTTACAAATGCCTTAAATCAAGAATCGTTAAAGTCAAGAATCGTCCTCTAGACAGTTCTCAACCAATAGTGTTAACACCCTGTAACCATCATATCAAAGCCACGTCAATTTTTAGTTGATAAATGGGATTACAGTTTTTGAACCGGCTTGAGAGATTCAGTAGGTACCTGCAATTAGTTATGGTTAGAACACTCGCCAGAGACCATCTACTGCCGTTTCGGCAATCTCCAGTCAAGATCAAACGTGATGCGTTTGATTTTGGATTGTAAGAAAAAAAAAAAAAAGGTCAAGGGACTGACTCAAATTATATTGTTAGAGGTACAAATCCTTCACAGGAAAATAAAAAACCGTATGGTGTGCACCACACATCATAACATAATTCCAATATTACATGATTTCATAATTCTAATTTATTTTCTACGTTCATTTTCCTTTGTTGCGTCATTTTTCTGTGTCAAGATTTATGAGGATCGGGAGAGTTATTTTCTTCCGTTGATAAATCCACTGACATGGTTTTCAACAAGTGGACCACTCTTTTGAACTTTTCAAGTGTCAATGTTATTTTCATGAAACGTCTCATTAGTATACTCATGGATTGTACTAGATATCCTTTGGTACCTGCTCATGACTATGGTTTGTGGGCAGAGAAAGATGTAACTACGGCAAATAGTGCATGAGAATTGTATCTTTAACGACGTGAGGTGTGCAGACTCAAGCAAAGGCCTTTGCTTCATTCTCATTTCTGTAAGGTATAACTTATTAATAAAAACTGCGTCTACTCGATTAGTCAACTGAACTGACAGGAACACGATATTTTCAAACACGCTACATTCAGTGTCATGAAGCACCTAGTGACATGAAGCACCTTTTTCCATGAAGACTAAGAAATGTAATCAGAAGAGTAATGTGAAAAAAAAGTACAAGTTATTTTACTTTAAGGTTCTAATTTCAGCATACTTTATAATTTTAGATAAATTATATAAGTAAATCTTATTAAGCACAGAACTCTGGTCTGTCCTGTTTGATTAGTTTGCCTGATTCCATATAATCTAAAAGACGAAGAGAACATTAGAAGATTGCTATTTAGCGTAACCCGATGCTGTTGGTAAAATTATTGGAATCTCGCAAAGGCGTTTTGGGAGAATATAATATGTTATTACGAAGATAAGAGAACGAAAGTTCAATAAGCCAGATATGAGAGAGGGAGATTATATTTCTCTTGTTGCCTTTTCATCTGATGTTCAGAACTATGTATTTACCGTTAGAATTTTAGATCGTCCAGATTTTCTTATAGAACCAATAACATTGAAGCTAATGATTCCATCAATCTGTGAGAACGTGTGTATGATACAAGCCTGAATAGCGGCACAGCAGCTGTCAGACCAATATAGGAAGAGATGGCTAAAAGAGTGCACATTTGCCCACATTGGTGCAGCGAGCCAAGAAGAAGAGATCGACGAATGACATAAAGGTTAAATCCATTGTACTAATCGTCAACATCAGAGCAGATTGGTATCCAGGGGGTAACTGCTTGAGGGGGTAACTCCTTGATATCCAGGGCGAGACCAACACACACGAGTGGTCGACTTTCAAGTAGAAAATAGGGGAATTTAGAGACTACCAAAAAGGAAGAGTAATGCCCACTCATGTTGGAAGAAGAATGTACAATAGGCAGCAACGACTGTCAATTGGGGGAGGGGGAGAAGGATGTTTGCTTCACAAACTCAAAATTGGAATTTATTGAGTCCAGACATTATTGTTTATACCTGGTATCCCTAATACCCTAATACACATGGTTTTTAATATATAAATAAATTTGATCGACAGGGAAATTTTCAATCGGTTTGTAAAATCAGTTTAGGTTGAAGCATATACATGTTAGGTTAAAATGGTGTTAGGTACTGGGTTATTTTCCATTAAAAGCACGATTTATTCCCCAATTTCACCAAAAGCATTTACACCCATTGCATAGAAACGTCGCTGTAATGCATGTATTACTTGCCAATATTTTTTATGCAAACTTCATTCCTAGAAACAACGCACGATAGTTGTATCGTTAGGTTCTAATAATTTTCATGTTGGTATTGAAAAGTGTGCAGTACACAGAAAAAGCATTTCCAGTTTTCGAATTATGGACAACTACTCCAAATAATTTAAAGGAAACAGTTTCATATTATTAAAAAACTATTGATAAGTTTTCAAGATAAAACAGAAACCCATCACATAATAGCTTACTTACATGGCATTCCCCCATTTATAAAACCAAATTACAATGAATGATGTACAATGTGAAACTCAAAAGAAATAATGAGGCAGCCAAAAGCCAACACGATCGGTTTCCATAATTAGTTTATTCACACCATGGAAGCGTCGGTCCTGTAAATTGAGTAATGGTGCACATGTTGTCTTATTCTGTACAACTAAGTATATTATAGTGACATATCCACATTACGTGTGGGTGGACCTTTTAGGAACATTGTTAAATGTTTGATTTATGTATGATGTATTGGGGAGACCCGAGATACATTATTGTGTTATTGTTAATAGGCCGCTTCGAAAGCTGAAAATACACATGGAAACCGTTGTCCGTCTCATATGAACACGGGTTTATAGCGGCTATCTCACGCGGGGGAGACTGTTAAATTTCGTAGGGTGATATTTTGACATTTTGATGCCCGCGGATTCCCGAGACCACCCACGTTTTCTCGAAATAGATACATTTGGTGGTATTGATTTGACCCACTGCTCACCCTCACCTGTAGGACCAATGCCGTCAAATGTCCCAAACTGGAATACCCGTTTTTTATGGCTAAAAACGGATACTAGTCTGACTTTAGCACTATGAACGGTTCGTGTTAGTTACGTTATGGGGAAATGAACATGAGCCAAGAATACAATAGGTACATCGCTGTTTAAAAAAAAAAAAAAAAAAAAAAAAAAAAAAAAAAAGAGTAACATATTAACGAGTTTGTGAGCCCAACCTTTCGCCGATTCTCCGATTTTGAGTTGAAAGTGTAGAGTGTTTAAACTACAATGTTAAATATATGACACCTATAACTAAAGAAAACTAACTGAAATTTATTTACGGAATGTTAAAATGTACACTAACAACTTTTCCACAACACAAAAATTAATGGGAAAGTAAGGATTTTTCTAAGACAGGAGAAAACACATGAAGTGGTTCGACCAGATGGAAATTTCGAAAACAAATGATCGAAACGAAATTTAATAATGAAAAACTGTAGGCACTACAACACTCCCCTCCGAAGAACTTGACCTGCCGTTCAGGAGTCGCGTAGACGCAGACCGCTGCTGTGAAGGACTGGGAACTGACAGCTCTTCCACAGTCTCTGATAAAGCTGAGAGAACAAACATTTTCAACAGCTGCATTTGTAATTGTCACCCAGTACACAGTCGAAACGGGGTTCTAATTCAAATTTCAGCTTCCCATTTAGCTTCTAAGTTCACTCAGCTGATCAAGGTAGCTCCGTGCTGTCATTGAAACAGTAGTCTAAATGTTTGGCGATTGAGGTGCGAACAGCTTAACACACACTACTTTCTATCTCACTATGTCCATTTAAATAAACTACAAAACTAGATTAAATATCATAATTTACAACCATCCCTGATTGATATACACCATTTCCAGCCTAATTTTAATGTCAATATTGTTTTTTTTTAAACCTAATTTTCGGAATCACGTATCATGAGTTGTAATCCAATCAATTTTGGGGGTTAAAAAAACTGTTTTTATCTAGCGAGAAGCTAGTAACGCATTGCCAAGCCTTTAAAAAACCAAATAGTCGACACTGCAATGAATGAGATTAGCCGAAATAAGTAACAACGTAGAACTTCGGCCCAACTTTGGCCCACTCCCGACATCACCCTCTGTCGACTCAATCTTTTTTTTTTTTTTTTTTGCTTTTTTTTACCTTTGATCGCCAGATGCCAAATATGTAACGTTGGATTGATTTTATATAAGGTAAAATGAAGCGTCATGAAGCTTTTTTTTTTTTTTTTTTTCCTGTCCCACCTGATTCAATTGTCCACCTACTTCTATCAGTTCTTCTCAGCCGATTTTAATGAAATTTGAACCATAGGCACCTGACGAAGAATGAAGAATGAATTGAACTGACGAAGTGCCTTTTGGGGTTTTGGAGCTGCTACGACCAAGTAGATGAGAGGAGGGGGAAGGGGAAGGGTAACAACAAAATTCTCTCCCTTTCACCCTAGGAAGTTGAAATTTGATTGCGAGACTCTTTGGGACATCGAGATACGAATAAACTCAGAGGCTCTTTCCTAATCAGCTGAATGAGTTGAATTTTCTCCTCTTTTCTCTAGAAAGTTGAAATTTGATATGAAGACTCTCTGGGACATTAAGAGGCAAATGAAATTACGGGCTCTATCCTGATCAGTTGGTTTAGCTAAAATCTATCCTTTTCACCCTAGATATGTGGAATTTGATAGAGACCCTCTCAAGTAAATAAAGAGATGAATGAAGTTACGGGTTCCACCATGATCAGCTATGTGACCTAAATTCTTTCCTGTTCACCCCAAACAACTTAAATTTAATAGGAAGCATCTCTCGGACAATAATAGTCGAACGAAATGACTGACTTAATCCTGAGCAGCCTGTATATTCTATCCTTTTCCTCTTAGACCACCTTAAATCTGCGATATCGCCCCAAAAAGACGCTCCGCGTACAGAAGATGTCAAGCCACAAAATACATAATATCATCCAGTGTTTGTTTATTATTTACTTACCTTTTTGAGCCCATCCCAACTAGTGTTCTCTATCTAATAGTCTGACTGAAAAAGGACGCTTTATTAATTAAACGGGTCACACAGGAATTTTGATAATTTTCAACGTAATTAGGTCACAATTTGATAAAGTTTTTATTCATTCTTACTGTGATTATCAGAATCCATTTGTACCTAATTATCAGCGCTAATAATCAGAAAAAAAAATTAATAAAAAGATGACAAAAATAAAAATTTCAAAATTTGTGATTGAGATAAAAAATAATCATGTTTCGTCCCTACATAAGATGCCAGCATGTTAATACCATGACTACGTTTGCTCGTTAAGCGGTCCTGCTAAATCTGGATGAGTGGTTCGACCCAGATAAGTGTTTCAACCTCGGTAAGTGGTTCGATCTGGATATTGGGTTCGACCTGTATAAGTGGTTCAATCTGAATAAGTGGTTCGACTTGGGTCTGGATCAACCTGGTTCAGTGGTTTAGAAGAGTTTGCTTATCCTACGGTTCTGCAAAAATATGGTCCTTCTGCCCTGCAAATATTCAAATCGCGGGCCATCCTAGAGACATAAAACATGTCAAAAGCGTATCGGGGTAATAGAGCATAGACACTTGCAGTCTTCAGGATTTCTCAGGTATAATCTTGCCAGAAATGACAATAGAGACTATAAGTGACAATACCTACATTTTCATGAAATAATCTCAATTCCTTTACAGGGATAACTTGGTTTGCTCCATATGGCAGGAATCACTCACTTAACTGTTTATAAAATATAAAAATAATTATTGTCACATCCAATTTTATAATTTATCAAAGGTTTAGGCACCCAGAGCAGGTCAGCTGTAAAAAATGAGGAGGATGTCTGTAAAGAATCGAAACCTTAAATTTTGTTTTCTGGAAAATGGAAATCTTTGACTTTCCTCGTTTTTCCATTCTACTGTTTATGTAATAATGAATCAAATAATTACGAAGAAGGAGTCTACATTTCGGCAAACCTTCTGACGCCTTACTAATTGGAGTTTTATAAATTGACAATACGATTAATCTTGATGGAAAATGTGAAATACGAATACGTAGAAATCGTCATAATGGCTCCAGCAAAGACAGTCGGTAGCTTGACCGCTGGCTGGTTGATCCGTGACCACCTCTCTGTCGAACAGGAGTTTTCTATTCGCACAACAGCGTTGACTTTCATACGAAGTTCAACGCACATGCGCAGTTCGTTATATTCCGTAAAAGGCACCATCTCGGATTACGGTTCGCTTCACAGAGAAGTGTAAAAACGCCCTTGCCGAGTTCAACGGGAGGTTGGATATTGGAAATTCTCTCTACAATTCTCAAGAAGCAAATGTAGCAGTTGGCGCTCCTTCGATATTCTCCACAGGATAGGGTAAAATTGGAAAATCCCTCAGCTTCTAATATTCTTCTTTTTTTGGTTTTGCTTTGGTGTATGAGATTTTTTTGTTCATCAGAACAATTTCTTACATGTTTCTTTTCACGCTTTGGTGATTTGTAACGGAAGCGATTAGGTTATGGAAGTATATAATGTCACTGTGTAAACGTACTCACTGTGGCAATAGTCTCACAAAACGCGCTGAAAATTATGTATTTATTTGTTTGAAAACAAGGGACATTACATATAAAATAAATTTCACAAATCATCCGGCTATGATGTACAGAATTGTGAGGGAAAAAACAGCTATAAAAAATACAAATTCTAGATACGATGTAAAAAAAAAAAAAATTAATCAAAGAAGAGAAACATTAGACAATCAATTTATATTATATCGATAGACGAATATTAAACCATCTGATTAAGGTTGCTTGGCATAGGTTTTTTCCCCCTAGTCGATTATAAAGATTCATTATTGAAAATAATAAACCGAAAAAGTTCTTAACTTCCCCTCAAAATTAGTTGGTTTACGTTTGAAGATATATAGCATCCAAAAATTGAATTAAAAATAAAAGTCCATCCGTTCGCTGTTAAACTACTGGACCAAATTTTGTGATACTTGGGTCATGAATCACATTTGGGTTCTGGATTCAGGAAATCAAGTTTATTCAACTCTTGTCTTTATGGATGGACTTGTGAAGCGTTGGTGGATGTTCCATTTTTCGCATAAATGTTCAATTCGTGGGTAGGTATCTACCTAAAAAAATTAAGGTCGTAGTTCTTAGATCAGGGGGTTGTAGTAAATGCCGTCATGACAACAAGTGGATGAAGTGCCGAAAATTGAAGAGCTCTTAAATAAAATTCTACTGTTGGATTGATTAAAAAGAGAAGCTCTTATTCCAGAATACCAACGTTGGAGCTGTATTCGGTTACCTTCGAATTTAGATTTTACTTAAACAGCCAGACACGTTTTCGTTTTATTGATTTCAAAACCTAATAATGAGATGAACCACTTTCTTGGATTATAATTAATCATCATTCATGTACGTCTGATCAATCTTGAATCGCTGAAAGATGGCTCATCATATGGGAGGTAAGAAATGGAGTCCTAAACTACCTTATGTTATACTGACCAGTGCAAGGAAGGATGGCGAACCCGATTCACAGGACGGCAGGCAATACTAACACGGTAGGCAATGGGGTTTTCTCACATCACTTCATGAGCGTCAAATTAAAGAACATTACGAATGATCAAGTTTATATGCGATTTTCGAGTGTAATATAATCGAGAACTTGAACTCAGAAGCAAAGTAGTTCGTGAAATAACCAACCCGCATAAGACATTACGACAAAGCATAAAAATAAACAACGACGGTGCAAAAATACTGGATTGCAGGATTAAAATAGTTAAATAAATAAGAAGTACACAGCAATGCTGACCTAATGCAAAATATGAACTCTTAGCAGGAGAATATGACATCCTACCATTAATGTTTCATAAGGTGTTCAAATAAGCCGGGGTATATATAGCAAGATCGTTATGTAGATTTTAATGACTAAATGAGTAGGTACCTACTTACATAGCTTGAAATCCAAATCACTATTTCGAAAGTAAAATAGAATTTTTTTTTTTTAAAACAGTTCCACCGGTTTAACTGCTGAGTGTGCAACGTCTTTGGATATACTTCTTTCAACAACTTTTATGAACCAACTTCCTTAAAACAACATTCATTTTCTACTGTGATAAATTATGTAATTTTCATCACTGATAATTGGAAATTATATGTTTGAGGAGTCAACATAGAGGGCTATTATTTTTACAAACCAACGTCAAGAACATTGGAGCAGGTTATAAGGAAAGGAAAATACCTACTCGAGTCGTACAAGTTATGAATTCATGATTAGTAGTAAATGTAGAGCTGCGGCCTCGTCCCTCCGCAGGAAACCCCTCCTGAATATTTCATGAAAATCGGTCCCTGGATTGTCGATGAATTTTGGATAAAGGTACTAAGAGTAAATAGGTGGAGTAGGTTGGCGCCTAAACCGCTCCGAGTAAAGTAAACCGACCTAACGTGATACAAAAAGTGTTTATCCTACGTAGGAATGCTCGGCGCAAGACGGATCGAGAAAATTTCCCGGAAGGCGATTCATTCATTTGAATAATCGAGAAGTTTGGATGAAGGTTAACTTTTTACCTTTGACCATTCTTATTATGTGGAATCGATATATTTATGATGATCATCCAAATCAATCATGACAAGAAAGATAGCTTACTATAAGATTAATAGTAAGTATTAATATAAGTATTAAGTAATAATATTTTTTGCAAGTTCATTATGGCTTATTCTTTCTATTTTCAGGCTTTTTCGATATGATCTTCCCCTTCATTATGATAACCATCATCTCTTAGGATTGAATTATGTGGTACAGTGTGTAGTCGAACACTGAATGAACATACCTACATTTAACGAATTTCCTCATACTCATGCCAACGGGCAAGTATTCATTTATTTATTCAAAGGGAAGCCCGATTTATATTTGGTATAATAATATATCAGATCATTGAATAAATGAAACAGCTGAACTTCAAAATGATATTAAAGCATAATGCCCAAATGATGTAATAATGTAGACGGCTCCCTAGCATTGTCGTTATTATCATGTCGATTATAGAATGCGGTAAGTATTCCTTAATGGAAACCTAAGGTTACTTTTCGATTTTGACCTGTGATTGGAACACTTGAGACACTATTCATAAGACCCAGTTAGAAGTTTTTGATTTTCGTGGTTCTACTTCGTCGGTACTCGGTATTTTAACAATTTTCCAGGTTTCGAATTCTTAGTTGAACGATCTGGAGCTCTTCTGAGAATATCCTTAGCTGCAAGCCCAATGGCGTTTCAACCAAATCTCATTCGATGTTTTACAATATTTTAGTGGTTGCAAGGTCATTTGATGAAATGGATAGGGTTAAGTCGGCCTTAACATTATCTTCGATTACCATCCACTCTCCTCTTATATCAAGAGCTTAATTTTTACAGTTTTCATCCGATTAAGATGAAATTTTCTAGGAATGTGCGGATTAATTTGTAGATGGTCCCCTATTATTTTCATTGTTTAGAAATCAACAGGTATATCACTCCACTCAAGCACAAACGTAAAATTCATAAAACACCCATAATTTTCTCAGGTCGTCCGAAGTAGGATATTACTAGGAGTGTTACAACGTCGTCCTGTTATTAAAAGCGATCACGACACGACAACTTTACCTACGAGGAAGCGAATCCGACCGGCATGAGCATTCCACGCGTCCATTTCGTACTTTTAAATGAAAGTCTCACTGGGAGGGGGTCCCACCCAGGCAAGAGTGGTGCTTTAGAGTCACCAGTGTAAGAAACTTTGGAAAATTATGGAAAGAAAACTATTCATACTAGGGTAGTGAGGTTGATGTCAAAATTCTTAGGATGGCATCTTCTTCTATTTTAAAATACTTAGTTGATGTGCTTTTTTCACACCCATGGGTAAATTACCTACTATCGCTCATTATCATCCTAGTTCCAGCAAAGAACGTGGTTAATTGTGCAGAGGAAATCATTTGATATTATTATTTTCTATTTGAAGGAAATGTCTACGTCACAACATCCCCCCCCCACCCCCTCTACATTTAGGGTGGGAGAATTTCTATATCATAACATCCCTATTCTTTGAAGCTATACAGAAAAAATTATTGTCTTATTCAGTTTTCGTGAATTAAGTTAGCACTTGAGCACACGCTGACAATTAAAATCAGATAAGGTGCGCCGACATGGCGACCGTAGGTTGACTTGATCTGACTAGAGTCTACAGTCCGATCTCGATCTATTCGGAGCGTACGAAGTAGTTGGGAAATGATAACTTGATCTTTCCCAAATCAATCTCAACACGATCGAATCGTTAGTAGCTACTGCTGCTTGCGTTTACCTTAAATCTTTGTTACAAGCATGATTTTTACAGTTTTCATTCGACTTCGTTGAAATTTTCAGAAATTTAAAAGTCTAGGCTGTAGATGGTCCCCAATGATCTTGATCGTTCTCAAACCACTGGTAGCTGTTGTGCATATGGAAACATAGCAAGCAGTATATTTTTTTCACATTGCCTAATTGATCAATTTTGATGTTACTTGTCACCCATTAGAACCAGGTTTGAAACCTTTCAAGGTTATTTTTAAAAAATTCATAAATCCACGGATATGAGGAAGCTGTATGCCACACCCAACTTGGCATAACTTTTTATAGTTTAATTATTCATTTCTGAGATCATGTTAGCCACATAGAATAAGTGCCTGCACGATCATTATCACTTAGAAAGATAAGCCTGCAACCTATAAACCGATAAGCCACGGTTAAAAGTCGTCATTTAGTTTACGTTCAAAGAGGAACAAGTTAGGAGATAACATCAATATTATGGGCGACACCGCATTATTACTCCTCTTTCTAAAAACTCCCTTGTTTACCATTGTCATATTATGCATGTACATTATGATATGTGAATAACTCAAACAACTTCACATATCTTGTTCCGGCTCCATCTTTTTTACTGCTAGTAACAATAAATCAAAAAAGCCTACCTCAAGCCTGAAGGCTATAACATGGAACTTATTTCAAGTGCGATGAAACAAATCATCCGCACCGATCACTCGTCAGCCCTTTATTTTAATTGTTCTTCAGGAATTCTTGAAAGATGCTGTATCCTATGTATCCTAAAAGTTCACTCAGTTTGATATTTTTTTTTTTTTTTTTTTTACAATTTTAATTGCACCAAGTAGTAACAACTTATAAGCAATATTCATGTGATCAATTATTATACAAGTTTGATATTGATGATCTAATTTAGTTTGACAATAGAGAGCAAGAATTATTTCCATTCTAATTTTATTAAATCTTAGTTTCTATGGTTGAGAACATAGGTGGTAGGAATTTCAAAACTTTGAATACTTCCTACTAATATTTGAAAATTTTCTACGAAACTTGATGACTTTTTGAAAGAGTAGGTAGCATTTGTAGTATTCCAGGGGATTGTGTATAAAACATCTTATTATCCGTTTAAAAAATTCAAGTCACCTAGGTACTATGTTAATAAAAGTTGTGGTAGAGAATTGAAAGAAGAATAAACAGATGGTATGCAAATCCCATTTATACTTTTTCTGAAACGAGATACATCGGTAACAGATTGCAATTCCCGTACCTTGTCATTGTCAGCTATCTGTCCCAAGTTTTACACCGACATTTTCATAAATGGCCTCTCTGCCAACTCCGTTGTGACTATTTATCCACCAAAGTTTGAAAACTCGGTGGAATGCCGTGAACGAATGTTCTGACATACTTTCATTCTCAACAATATAATTAAACATGGTAAATAAAATTTATTGTAAGAATAACAAGAACCATTTTTCTATTCAATGACATTAGACTTGGCGGCAAAAAACCCTGCTTAATCACCTAAATTTTATTTTCCTATTCATCTGTTTGAACAGAAAATCCACTGAGAATTTCAAGACATTGGAAAATAAATAGCTAAAACTAAACTGGCTGAAGAATAATTTAAAAACCATCCAACGTCAATTCATCAACCATCTGATTAAAATTAGACCAAGGATTTGAGATTTATGAGGAGACGGAGAGGAATAGTGACTTCATACCTAAAGATAATCATATAGGTAGGTATGAACATTAATAATAATATTATGGCAGGCGTTTATCATTAGGCACAATGTATGTTTTAATACTTTTACTGAAAAATTTCTCACTAACTTTGTTTGAAGGAGGTAGGCTAACTGCTTTGCTATGAAATTTCAATTATTAATGTCTTCAAATATCAAATCTCCAACGCTTACTTCTACTCAATGTACTAATGATTCTGCACCAAATTAATCGTTGATTAATTTGGTATCAATTTGCATTACCTCTACTTTTTTTAGCATTGACGTTGCAAATTCGTTATATTTATGCTATTATTTGCCCAAATTTTGTCAGTACATTCTATCCCGAAACTAAATTAATGAATTATCTGGCATACCATGGATATATGTGTCATCAAAAATCACATTGGTGGCTTTTTTCTTATTGTTGTGATGTATCTTGTGGGTAAGAAAGCAACAACTCTTGACGATGGTCTAGGTCGTACTGAAGACGTTTAACTTGACTTACGGGAGGAGCTAATAACTCCCATTATTAGGGTCTGCTAAAAGGCTGTGTATTAGTTGAGTATGTGTATGTACGATGATCTCATTAGTGCAGCATGTAGATAGTGCAGAAGCAAATATCTAAGTTGAATGGCTCAATTCGTAGCAGGAAGTTGAAGTCAACCGTTTTTTGTGATTATGAAAATGATGATCTATGGGGATTTGGTTCGGTTCACGTTAAGTATAGGTCCCAACTCGAATTTTTCAGTAAACCCGAGCTTCATACAACAAACGATCCCGTTTACTTCCTCTTCATCCTCTTAAATGAAGCTGTTTCCCGACTCTGAGTTGATCGCCCACTCTAGCGAGTTGGAGTAATCAACCTGTCCACCAAGATTTGTGATCCTCCTCCTCTGAGCCCTAATAGTCGTTTCGCTCGTAATGCACGCTATAAGTCGATCCGACAAATCGATCAGAATTCCTTATGGCTTTAAATGGTTCTTAACTCTGTAGAGCTCGATGAACCCATTTACTGTCGTTTTACTACTCCACTGGAACACACACAATTAGAACAATCAAAGTAAGTACCTAATCAATCATTGTCAAAGGTAAGTGTACCCGTAACAATCTGTGTTTTAATTTCCCTAAAACTTCCGATGTACACATGAAGAAACATATGAAACCCCCAAAATAATTCAATATCGATCTTGACCATAATTCTATAACATCCAAGTTCCAACCATTTAAATAAAATTATGTAGTAGGTATCCATTATTGTAGTATGTCTGCGAGATATGATGTTTAGAAAGTTTGTCTGCAACAATTGAACCAATATTGCAAGGACATGAACATAGTTGGTGAGTAGATAGATCCGAAATATGCAGTGAAGTTAGAGAATCATTTCTTGATCAACTTGCAATTAAATTCATCAAGAATTTTCCGAATTTACCAATGCTATTCCAGAAATTTACTGTGTACTCAGTCAGCTGGCCTCTCGTTTACGAACTCTTGTACGAAGTTGTACAAATAGGCCAACCCGAGCACGAGGTACTGGCATCATTGACCATTTGATTATGGTGGCCATATTCTTTCGTTTAGTAGCTCGGCAACTCTGTTCTCTATATTCAGATAGTAAAAATTGAATTATTTCCTTATACACAATTCTCAGTAGAGTCACTTAACATTCTATATTTCTCTAAACATACGAATGGATGTCAATTATCTATGGTTCATAATGAGAGAAGAAACAAAGCTAACCTACTTTCGTGGATGTATGGAAAAGATAGATCAGCTGTTTTATCTGTCAACTCACTCTTGTATTATTTTGGAAAAGGTTGATTAGTTGGTTCTGTGTCATATCGAATAAAATCACGCGGAGTGCTGTGAGTTATTCCGTTCGCTCTCCCTAAGGGACTCCTAAGCCTGAAAACTTGGAAAAATCACGTGCTGGTAGTGACATTTTTGAATTAGTGATTCAATCGCTGAATTCCATTGATAACCGCTAGAGAGTTGAGTGTTTGAAGGATCAGAACACATAAAACTTGTCTTGTATCAGCTGATAAAATTCCAATGGAATTCTGACTTCGCGAAATTGAGTTTATTAATGTCGATAATGATGGACTAGTTTTGCGTTGTTAGGTTTTTAATTTTATCTCGTAAATTTTTAAATGGTGGGTACCAACTTACTAAAATGTCGTTATACATTGATCAGGGGGACTATTAACAGGTAGATGTAAGAATTATATGCATTAATTTTCCCTCGGTAAGTGCCTACACCTACGTAAGCATACGTTTGATGACATCCTAAGGATCTGAAATTTTAAATGGAGCTCCTGTATGATATCTAGAATTGAATATCATGGCACTTAGGCGCACTGATCAGCTGAGGGACTTCTAAGTCTAATTTGTTTCTCAATCGACTTATGGTGCTGAAACCTGAAATGGAGCCCCTTTGGGACCTCACGAATACAGTTACAAAGTATGGAGGGACTCTGGTCAGTTTTGGAAGCTATAAGGCTAATTTCTTTTTTAATAGCTTTTTGGTGCTTGAGTTTAGACGGAGAGCTTCTTCTTGACACCCTGAAAACAATTACGAGGTATACGGAGGCGTACTGATCAGTTTAGGGATTTGATGATCTACTATTGACAGGGTTAAACATTATAGAACTAAAATTCGAGGAAAAGGGCTATCTAATACTTAAATTTTAAATGGAGAATATTATGAATATCTTTAGGCGTGATAGCTGAGCCTAGTTTCTGAAGCTTATGGTGATTTTCTGATGGAGCCCATTGCTTCTTCGGTTAGTAATACTTCGGATTTTATAGAACTAAAATTCGAGGAAAAGGGCTATCTAATACAGGGGTAGGATTAGCAGGGGGGGAGAATTTTATGCCGAGGAAAAGGGCTATCTAATACAGAAATTATGAACCTTTGTGTAGTGATTAGCAGCGTTTTCTGATGACCCATTGTCGGTTAGTAATTTCGGATTTTATGCCCGGGGAGGGGGGGGGGGAGAATTTGCTCAGTTTTGAATCTACTTATACCACAGCTGGTAGCTGGAGGTGGTAATACTAATATTTCTGTTCCTGTTTCCCATTTTACAACTGATTTTGATGATATTTTTGGGGATTGGGTGAGAGTGTCCTGAATAACACGCTAGTATCTTATCTGGATTAATAACAGCCTGAGTGCACTAGCAAACGAGAAATTCTTGCAAACATGCACATCTTTCTCAGTAGCAATTTAATTTTAGTGGAATTCCAATATGGTAGTACTTAGTTTATGTTTGTGGCACTTGAATAAATGTCAACCGCTAAGCAAACAAAATAAGTTCCCGAAGGATAAATTAATAATTAAGTTGTGAATATCCAAGAGACTCAGATAGTTTTATCTTCGGGCATTATTCATGGGGGACTTTATTACTCCTCAGCTTTCCAAATGGATTTAATGGTTTGAAATAACGGTCGAGGGAGAAGGAAGCTTAATGGCTGTTTGGCTAGCGCTATTTTGAAGCTGCGACGATTGTCATCTTACTGCGTAGCTGCGAGTGGGTGGCTGGGTGGGGTTGGGTGTAGAACGGTGAAGCAAAGGATGTGTAAAGCCGCGGCATGGGGGTGCAATGTGAAGAGGGGGTGGGTAAGTGGAGGCCATCAAAACGGATTTATAGTTCTGACGGAGCTTTGGACGTGGGGAAGTCGGGAAAATATAAGTTCAATGCAAGAGGACGCCATGTGATATCGTTGTAAGATCCCAGATACCATGATTCCAGAAAATCATTACGATTGTTCAGTTCACATGCATTCATCGCAATTGGTTCTGCTAGTTCTCGTGGATCTTCGGATGTGGAGAAGTCGGTAAATATGAATGCAACAATTACCAAGACATAAGATACCGTTAAAAGAATTCCAAGAGCATGAAAGAAAAATATTTCGATTGATCAGTTCTCCTGCATTCATCTAGCATCAGCAAGTTGAGTGGTACACAAGGTTCCGAAAAGTGGTCTTCGGTGTTTTAGAAAATTTGGTACCCTACATCAAAGTATAGATGGGTTTAGAAAAACGAGTTGGTTGATACTCACCAATTTACGATTTGTTTGACTGCTTCGTTATCATACAATTGATCGAGAAAACATTGATCATACATTATTCATTCTAATGGTGAACAAAATTTATCCAAAGAAAAATGAATTATTACAAGCATAGCATCAATAATGGGCATGGAGGAGATCTTTTTTGATACCTTATGGAATAAGACTCTTTTGAGAAAAAGAGTAAGAAAAAAGTCTCCAGTTTCCTTAGGAAAGTTGAAACTTTGAAAGAAAAGCAATTCATAAGTAGGATATTATGGGAAAATGTTTGATAAAGTAGGGAAAATTCTTTCACCGAGGCGTTAAAAGTGGGTTTTAAAGATAAAAATAATCTTAATGCTTTACTATTGATTCCATTGAAGATAGAATCCTTTAACTTCCGTTTTCTTCGTTAAAACGGGTTTCCATAACTTCGTCGCGAGTGATTTATTTCGTTAGAGAACATTACTGTTCTTTTGGAATCGTTGAGGAGCGAGTTCTTTCTTTTTCTGTGTGTGCGAATATGCGATAAAACGGATCCGATACGAAAAACGGCATATAATCCATTCCATACCGAAGCGATTTCAGTATTTGCCTGATGATATAGCAAAATCAAAATAGTGTCACAATGCAACATGAACTGAAAAGATAACCAGTGTTTCAAAGACAGGATAGTTCTGGTGTAAAATTCCTCTGTTGTGTACGCCCTAAATCGAAATATATAGCTGAAACTACTCTTTGTCTTTTCAACACCATGGTAGTAAAGGTTTTCATCTGCTCTCACAATCACAAGTAATCAACCTTCTAAACTGAGTGTGACTTACGAATGGCAGTGGCGAAAAGTAGCCCTCCCCCAACATTAACAAACTGGTCTTAGACATGCAACCGTAACCATTACGTTGAAATGTTACTGTCGAAGATTTTAAACATATTTTATTTTGTAACTTTTTAAATTTCATTTTTAAGAATAGCTATCAACGGTTCATGGATATTCATTTTCCATGACACGATCCGGGGAAGACTCTTCTCCATGTTAGTAGGATCGCCGCTGCTCCATCTTCGACGCCGAGACTCCTCACTCTTCTCCTTGTCCCCACGTAGTCGGAGTGACACTGCTCTTATTGACAAATACTGTATTTTTACTCCTACCCATTCGAAAACCTGGGAGAAGGGCCTTGACCACTTATCTGAAAAATTTTCACCCCTCCTCTTCAAGAATACATAAAACTCTCTATGGAGACCTCCTTCGCAAGACGTGACTAGGGGTGAAAATGAACCCCTCAAGTCTTCAGCGGCCCTATCATACTTCGAATGGTTTTCTTGGGCCGCTCGTTCATTAACATTGCACCAGGACTGGGAAAGGTAAGATGTGGCGTCAGCATTGATAAATGTTACGTCGAAAAACGCCTGCCTCTCGCAATCAACGGTTCAGTTGCCACACCAGACCATGCCAGGCTTTCCACTTTATTCAATAAAAAATAACACTAACGACAAATAACAATTATATGACACCAATTACTACTAACACAATCCAGTGGTCCCTAGAAACTTCTGATCTTCGTTAGTGCAGATCTTCGTTCTCACTCCATAAACGAAAAGAACCCCTGCCTGAGTTTGAATGGAATTTCGGATCTGGAGAAAATATAAATGCGGTTTAGCGAGAAACCATATGATTGTCGGATTCCATGTAAGAAAGGGATTTCAATTACTCAGTTCATATGCATTCCTGGTCTTACTTTGCTAAATGGAGTTTTAGGGTGTGGAGAAGTCGGGGGAAATAAGTGAGGTGAGTGGAAAGCCATGTAAGACCGTAGATGGATTCCGAATAGCATGGATGAATAGGATTTCGATTTTTCAAAGTGATGCAATTAAGTTGACGGTTTCAGCTAGTTTTAATGGCATTTTGGGAGTAGGGATGTGCGGAATTCATAAATGCGAATAAGGAGGAAGCAATGTGATATCGTTGGATTCCATAAAAGAGTAGCATAACGAGTAGGATTTCGTTTTCATCCTTCATTTGCATTCATCGTGACCGGTTCTGGCGGGAAGCGAAGAAAGTATCGGTGCAATGAAGAAGGAAGCCATCTCAATGATATTGCTGTAGGTAGCAGATAGCATGAATAATACGGTTTCTATTGTTCAGTCATCATGAATTTGAATGAACTTCTAGTTAAGTCGAAGCATAGGATTTAAAGAAGTCGTAAAAATAAAAGCGTAATGAAACAGGAAAACATAAAATATTATTGCACTATAGGATTTATTTATTCATTTATTTATACTCGGCCAATTGCCCAATTTACATTGGATTGCGATAACCCAATTTCGATGAATTCATCGTGATAGGTCCTGCCAGTTTGAATAGAGATTCGAATATACGGAAATGTATAAATTAGTGCAATGAAAGATTATGCTACCATGTGGTATCTACTGAATATTTGTGTGATTCTTAAAATTTACTTAATACTTTTTTTCTGAAACCTATTTGTGGATATCTCTCTACTGAACAATCAAAAACACTCAACTATACGCCATATAAATTTTTTAAGTAACATTCCTTCATTTTCCTTATTCTAAATATAACTGTATTCACTTAATGATCATTTAGATTTTCGTTAACGGTAAATTAAATAAAAACTCTAAAATTATTTGAAGATATTATTTTTTAATTTTCAGAAAGATTTGTTTTATTTTTAATAAAACAACCAGGCTTCTTTCCACAACCAACTGAGTTTACTTTCTGTCACATTTAAGTAAGTAACAAAGAAAATAAGTTAATGGTGTCCTCCCTTTATAAGATTGATCCATGACAATTCTGAGAAATCGTGAGAATTCGTTTTCTTGTATAGTCCAAATTGATGGCGACAACTCGCCGATAACAATCCCTCAGCTGGTGGAAAAGCCTCAGAGCAAGTTTTTCAGGGTGGGCTGGTGATACTTCAAGAGCTGATACATCGTTAATGCTTTCCTTCCTGGTGAAACTTTTAGATTCTTCAACTCATAAAAGTATTTCCGACGGAGAAAGTAGTTACTGTGTTTTCCTTCATCCCCCCTTCCCCTTCGTACAACGACAGAACAGAAACTGAATTTTTTATCAATTTTGTTTTTCGTCGAAGTTTTGGGCGGGCCCGAATGGGGCTTTTCCCTCCGCAAAACTTCGGTCTACAGAAGTCACAATTTTCCTCACATGGAATTTTAATGTGCGGTCTCAATACACTTTTCTTACGTGGAACCGGCTTAGGAACAACTGCAGAGAAATAAGGCGTAACCCCCTCATTCAACGAAACACCTGAATCTCACCGGTCGTGAATTATTTTAGCCATGTTTCAATTCAATGCTTTAACAAACTTTAACAATTATGGTGGCCATTTTATTCTCATACCTTTTCGTTTGACTATCTTGTTTGACATGTCACGATTGTTTGTCTTCGACCAAGAAAATACCCCCCCCCCCCCCCCCCCCCCCCCCCCAATAACTTCAATTTAAAAAATAATACCCGTCCGTCCACCGTCCGAAGCTTTTCTTTGAAACTACTAGACGAAAGTTTATAAAATTTGACTCAAAAATCATACAGACGGGGATGTGCCACTTGGTAACATCGGGCATCAATGTTGATCAACCGCAAAGGGTAGTTAAATCAGTGATATGAAAATTCAATTAAAAATAAGTAAATAATTACAAAGTAAATATTGAGACTAAGATTAGGAAATAAAGAACAATTTTTACCGCTAACACGGAAAAAAATCGTGGCATGGATATTTCTATTTGAATCTCAATACATATGCAAAATGAACCATGACAGGTGACCAAATACAGGCTATAGATTCGAAATGACCCATGACAGGTGACAAATACCCATGTCAAAATGTCTCAATTAAATTAGCTCAGTCAACTGGTCAGAAAATACCTTATCAATTCAATCGTCTCCAAATGTCCCAGAGAGTCCCTATCAAATTTCAACTTCCTGGGGGTAAGAGGAGAGAATTTAGCTCACTCAGCTGATTGGGAAAGATCCATTAATTTTACTCGTCCCTTGTGTCCCAGGGAGTCCCTGTCAAATCTCAACTTCCTAGGATGAACAGGAGACAATTTAGCTCATTCAGCTGAATAGGGATGAGCCTATCATTTCAATCGTCTCATAATTTTAGCTTCAGAGATTAAATACGATAGAAATCATCAGCTTTAGGAGCCCATCAGCTGATCAGAGGTCTATTCATCGTCTAGTACCTACTGCTTACAAGTTCCTACAACTCAATAGTATACCTCCCATGTACCGAGTGCCTTCTTTTCACATTGTTAGTTCATTATGGTTACTCAGCAATATTATTTTATAACTTTGCGTAATAAATCAGCTTTCCTTTGCACTACAATCGCTTAGGGTTCATGAGATGTTGTGAAACAATGATAGCATTCCAAAACGCTGCAAATTATTTCATAAAGGTTTATTATTTTTTCAATTGAGTATGATCGTAGTTTTAGTTGGCTTGCGTACGTCATAAGGCCCGTCCAGACTCCTCGGCGTGTCCTATTTCGAGTTGCCACAACCTATACTTCTATAATCATACACGCGTGTTTATATTTCTCGATTTGAGCTCCATCTATTCAAATAATTATTGCCTTAATAATATCATTATCTAAATACGTACAAAAAGTTGAGAGGATATGTTATTAAATATGCGTAGGCAAAGCACAATATGACCTAGAAAAATACATATATTCATGCCTCGAAGGAACATGAAATTCGAAAGCAATGCAAGTGTAGGAAGTTTTCCACGCCACCCTGGAGGTAATCTCTAGGTCTCGCTACCTCACAACCAGAGGTTCACCACCCTATTACGCTTACACTATCATATCACTCATATTTTTCCATCAACATTCATTTGAAAGTTGTGCATTTTGAGATGAGTGAATTTTGTCCTAACATGAGAATAATAACTATTAGGTCGTGCAATTGTGGTCGTGCATCATTCCACTAAGCGTGCCAGGCGTGCGCGCGTACATCAGTCTAACACTCAAAGCGTCGAAAAAGACACTTTTTCACCTATTTTTGGCTCATAGCACCCATGGGTGTGGAGCGATCGAGCTGGCAAAAATCGAAGAGTTACAGAGATTTGTAAGACAATCTCCCAATAAACAATTCTTACCTATTTAAGCTATATAAGCAATATGTCATGTTTACGAACCAAGTGAGTCTTTATCTCGACGCCTTCTTTGCGCTTGCCTGACTGTTCCACGCTACAGCTCGCAATTTCGAAGCTTTCTACTTTAAATTCGGTAGGCATACTGTTTAGATTTCCTGAATATGGTGTATAGTTTCTGTTGCCAACCCGACATGATGTGACGATGATATTGCTGACGACGTCACAAGAAAAACTTTAGGAATATGTTTGATATGGCTTTAGATAGCCTTAGATTGGCCCCTTCGCGTTACACTACGGCCAGATTGGCGCATGTGAGATCATTTTTCAGCATCCTCCTTTCTTACCTTTTTAAGCTATTCGAGGAATATTGTTAATATTTTTCAACCAATATAAACCCCTTTGAGTGATGTTGCTTTATAAAAAATTCTTTAATTCTATGTTGATTAGCCCGACATTAATGTTTTCAACAATTTTATGAGTTATCTCAAAGCTAAGAAATATATGAATCTCAAAAACAAATTATGATGAACATATGGGATCGTGTGAATAAAAGAGCCTTTAGCAAGGAAATTTCATGATTCTCGTTTTAAATTGAGTGGATATTTAAAGCTCAAGCCCCTCTGGTCTGAGATGAATTTTCCTTTGGAACGAACCCTTTCAACAAGCCATTTGTAATGGTTCCGTCTTACCCGAGAGAGAGCGTCTACCCTACGCTGTTGCATTGGGTCGAAGTGCTTATTCTCGCGTTTCTGTTACGGCAATTCAGGAAACTCCTAACTTATTCAATTGGTGGGAGTTATTCTCGAAAAGCTTCAAATATATGCGCTATTAAGGGTGAAAGAGGTTGTCACACGCCTCTATTTATTTAATGTGCGGATTTAGGCGATGGAGCCCAACCCACGTCACTCTGTAAAAATTGATTTCCCCCCGCCATTCTTCCTGAGGCGTTATGATTTAAAACGTACAGAATGGGACTCCGAACATGAAAAGCACGGGGTAGAGTGGAGGACACAACAAGGACCTCACCGGTTTGCTCTTCTTTTGTTGCCTATAAGGGCAGTTGTGACGGACACAAATTGTTTTTGGTTTTTTTCTACGTTTTTTTTTTTTTTTTTTTTTTTTTTTTTTTTTTTGTAAAGTAGAAAGGAATAACTTTAAGTGTCTCATTAGCTGGTTTATTTCAGAATGAATAACATGAGATAGGTACTGTTTATACTAAGTCTAAGGACCATTACAGCCAATAGGAATCCTCGCCATTGTGAACAATAGGAAAACAGCCCTTGGAGGGCTAAACTACCCCTACAGAACATAGGCTGGCTATATCAGTTTGTTCGTCCTTTTCTTTATTATAATTATTTATCTATTATATAATTATCATTTTTGACCAGTATTGATGATGATGGTGCGAGGAACGAACTGTAGAGCGAAAAGGGGTGACGAAAGGTATCATAAAGGGGAAAGTCATGTCAACCACCATGATCCTTTGGTCCTTCACCCCCTAGCGCTCCTAGTGGCGCGCGGTGGACCTTGTTAGTTCGTAGCCCATTTCGAATCACATATACACAAGAATTATAATAACATAAACTAACAAAATGGCATGACTATTTCATTTTAGAGGATTAAAGAATAAATAGACAGGTTCATTTGTACCACCAACAGTTTATTACTGATTTTCCTCGATAAACCGAATCTGCTAAATCTAGCTCGCGAATAAAAATGGTTTAAAACGCCAGTGAAAGCCCTTCAAAAGAACGAGCAGCCGTTTCACGGCCTTTTTGAGATTAAATGGGGCTGGAGGGGCGAGGAGTTATTCCAAGCGGTGCTCGGGCCACGACCAAACAAACGTTTTGAAATAACTGGCCTCACGGAATCAGGAGCGAACAGGAAAAATACTCGGACGGGCAGAAAAACTTCATGAGCGGCGACTGTTTTCTTTTGAGGACAGACGAAAATAAACAAAATGAACTGGTTACCTCGGAAGGTGAGAATAGAGCGTGACGACGGTGATCACTCTGTGTTTTTTCGTGATCTGCCATCTGCGCCAAGAGTGACTTATTGCTTTAATGTCAGCCCGACCTCCGGCGAATTAAAGGTTATCCCTCTCTATACTAAAACTGTGTTGCAGGTAGAATAGGTGAACACTGGTATAATAGATCATGCGACCTTTTCCATAGATACCTACTCCTAGGTGAAATAAAATAGTGTAAAATGCCTACATGATAATTTGGAAGAATAGGGAAAAATAGGTCCCTTACCCTGACTTCACAACGTGCCAGCTCCATTGTTTTCTGTGATTCGTAGCCTTCAGTGGCATTAGTGATGAAATTTGCATTGTAATTCCTCACTGCCGTACCTTTTTATGTGTTCATATCACTAGTGTTCTCCGGTGATCACATGTAAATGCGGCCTTTTCAGATTGGTTGTGAGTTTCAGTTTGGTGGTAGTAACGAATTCCAGAACACAAGACCTTGTAGCAATAACATTGCTGTTAGACGATGTAGAGGAGAAAAAAAAACACCAATTCTACGTAAACTTATTTCTGTTCTAGAACCAAAAATTTCAACCATGTATCATGTTTTCTCCTCGATCGAAACACCAGCTCAATGAAATCATCAGAAATTAACAAGCGGTTGCAATCATGTTCACAATATCAATTATTGAGAATGATCACCTGTGTGTAAACAATTATTTATATAACCATGCTCATAACTCAGTTTGTTGGACACGCACTTCGCAGTAGTTAACATAATATTGTTGGATAAATCGAGAGCTTTCGAACGAATGGTCAACGAATTTTGTGGGATGAAAAACGACGAAGTACCATTTCCCTAGCAACGACTCGGTTGTAGGCGGAAATCAATGTAACACTATATCGTGCGCGGAAAAAAATTGACTCGCAAAATTAGCTAGGACCCCAGGGCTAAAACATGATACATGTTAAAAGACACTGAGTTCATCCCATTTGGAGGCTTCGAGGAACGGAGGGTTAGCTTGTAACGTTATATTGTGGAGAACGATTATGGAGGTGGACAACAAGAAGTGTAAATATCACGGATATTTTAGAATGAGTCTAAATGCATTTAGTGTTTTGCTCATGAAAGTTGGGAAATTACAAAAAAAGATACTACCAACTTTTACCGTACGTGCAAAAAAGGAAAAATATCGGCGGTGGCGTATTTACGGTACTGAGAGCGAGAACATGAATGTGAGAAAACGCGCCGTATTTTATGTTACCTATTGATTTCTGGCGATTTTTTTTTTTTTTTTTTTAAATTTACTTATTAATTTATTTATTTTTTTCCCACTGAACATCACTGTTTGGTAAGTCCGGTCACGTCACGGATATGTGTGAATCGACCTTTAGTCTCGAAAAGGAAATTAATTGTTTAGTTCCTTTTATTATTCATCCGTGGACAATAATACACTTTTGAGAGAGGACTAACTCATATTCGATGGCAAAATGTCTGAAGACTTGCTGGCACTTTCATCTACAAGTTCGAGCACCGATCAGGATGAGAATCAGTTCAGAAAGAATATGAAAGAGCCTTTTGAAGAGTGATTTTATTATTGCCAAATCGTAGTAGCGTCTGCGCATGCTCGAGTTAAATCCTAACCACACTTCTACTTTGAGGAGAATTCTATTAGGTACTAGCAGTCGTAAATAATATTTTCACTATTCCCTCAAGTTATGCTTTTGAATCTGTCTAGAGCCGATCAATCATCAGACTTTGCTCCGGTTTGACGTTTTCTTATTACCTCTGAGGAGCAATGATGACCCTGGTGATCTTCCATCGAATATTTGCTCCCGGTACCCAAGACCGGACAGTTACACCCATAGCTTGTTGTTTGAATCTCATTAATGCAGGACCGCGAGTTATCATAACTCGATAATAATGAAAACAGTGAGGCACTGTGACCGACTTTAGCATTCAACAGAGACTACCTTGCTATATAAATGAGAAGTATGTCTGTCTACCTGTATAAGGTCGATTCACGTCCGAACGGCTTGACCGATTTTGAATCAGGGTTTTACAAAATGATCGCGAAGTTCCGGATCAATATTTAGGATATAATTGGGATACTAATTAGTTTACTAATTAGAAATAATTACTAAACTCCTCCGAACTTCCTCTTTTGTCGTCAGTTCGGACTTCTCTAACGACGTTGCCCCGGTAAACAAGTTTGTAATTGAGGAAAACCCTGATATGCGAAACTACTTAAAACGTTAAATGAGGTTGGGATTGAATATGTCGGATAGAACTTTCTATTACAAATCCAAAATACCAAAACGATTTTTGTCAGTTTAGCCGTTCAGTTGTTGTTGACAAAATTAGATCTTCAAAAATTGATATTCTGAACGCCGTACTACTTACCACAAAAAAAAAGAGGAATCTGTCATAACAATCGTTTTGTAATATCTTAGCAGTTACTTGACAGTCAATTAACATAATGTTACGGAAGAGAGTAGTGCGCTTGATTGAAGCCTAGGAAAGTCCTCGAATAATGTTCTTGGTTACAGTAATACAAAACGATGGGAATACAAAAATTGTTTGTGATTTTTTTGGCGCAGAACGTCATGGACGAGAACGAAATGAACATCTCATTATAATACTGGATTGCCTTGCCTTGGAGCAGGAATTTCAGCTAAATAAATAATTCTCATTATTTTCGCCCTTAATTTGTATTTGATACTTCTTTTTGTGATATAAATGAATAACTATTTTGTCACTTTTATTTAGCATTTTCATCCTTCTACATCAATGGCTTATGTGTTTCTTAGTAGGTGGAGGCGATGTTAATTATAATAATGAATGTTTAATAAGACTGTATCATTCCATTAGCCAAAGATATTTGAATTTGTTTATGCATACAGGCTAGTTAAGAACCACAAAGTACGGAGCCACATGCCACACCCTCATCACAAGAGTAAACTCTGAAGTTAAGTTCTATCTGAATAATACTGCAATATGAAATAGATCCTCTTTGGGACTGCTGGGTTACAATTAGGGATGGGCATCGATTAATTGATTAATCAAAATAATCAATTAACTGACCAAATAATAGATTATTGTTTAATCGTTTACTTGTAGAATAATTAATTGGATAATCGATTAGTTTGTAACGATTATTCAATTGAGATTTCAGAATCAAGTCTATCGCGGAACAATACCCAGGGCAAGAAAGTGGACAACACCTCGCCTCACGTTATTGTTATCACTTATCGGTCTTATCACATATCTACGGCTATCATTATCAGAAACACCTTTTTTCAGTTACCGTTCGTTTGTTGACGCGGAACTTGAGCTTCGATCAAGATGCCACCAAAAAGTGCGGTTTGGGAACATTTTGAGAAAGTGGAAAGTCGTGCAAAGTGGAGTGAAAATTAAAATATATGGGAAGTTATTTTCTTCCTTTCAGGTGTACCATCTTCGTCTTTGTTTAAAAAACAACAAAAGTATCCTCAAGATCTGGTCCAAAAGTCGTGAGGGACCCCGTGGCCGAGACGCTCTAGGCATGAATGAAGAGTTCAGCCTATGGGTGATATTCTCGAGACTTGGACACTAGCGCATCCTTACATCGATGCAAGGCGAAATCAAGTTATTTCACCTTGTTGTCATGGTGACGAGTAAACATATGCGAAAATGCGCCATTTGTGGACGAACCTGGACTATAGCGTAACATAGGCTCACCTAGTTCCGAGTCAATATTTTCATTATTATTGTAATATGCAAGGTGATAAATTGTATGCAAATTACATCAAGTTATTATCAGGTGTTGACCTCAAACGCTACGAACGCAAGATTTAATCTGTGGGGTAGAGATCCATATGAAATGTGTGTTGGGGAGTTGACATACTAGTGTTCTAGATGATCCAGACATCAGCCGCAAAGATGTTGTGGATTACCTATCTAGTTTTAGAACTCTTCTTTGAATCAATTGAAACTAAAAATCTTTAGAGTACTGTGAAAGCGGTCTTGTGAAAGGATGCATTATGAGAGCTCTGTTAGGCGGGAATAGTAAGTTGCATCACATGTGGAAAGGTAAGTACCCAACTAGAGGTAAGGTATACCTACGTACTTTCCGTATATTATTACTTGTTCATGTAGGTACTTCATTGATCAAAACGAAAGTAGGTACCTACCTAATTACCTTTTTTGTCCATACAATTTGCGTAACTGCAAAACTCGCTCAATAACTGCACTGCCAATGCCGTCTTTATGAAATCTTACCTTCAGAGGAATGCATTTCAAGGTTTTTTCGTTGCAGCTGGTTTTTAATTCATGTTGCATATTCCCTGATTCGATATTTGACAAACTTGCTAATCAGCGGTTGTATTCGTCGGCAAAGCAACGACCCACCTACTTTGTTTAGGCACTTTAAACCAACAGCAAATCTGGTAGGACGTACGTACCTACCTAAGTAGTTTCGTTTCTTGGTGTAGCAACAACCTGCCTTGTTTTGTTTTGACAAATCTCTCCTTTTATTCATTCAATATAACAAGTAAAGCTTCCTCAGTTAAGCATAGTACTACGAACTTATAACAAAACGCTGATGAAGCTACCTGAGCAATGGCTAGGTACCTACACAGCAGTACAGACACCTGAGGAATTTTCAATCATCTTTACTATTTTTCAGGTTAATTATTCTCAAAGCCTAAACGAATGAAGTTCTTTAGTTTTCTGACACTGATTAACTACTATAGGTAGTAGGCTCCTAGTCCAAATAAAAACTCGTTCACGTTAGATTGGTATTGTTGAAAGCAATCTACAATCAATTATTGCGCTGGCAGGCATGATTATTATAACATTTAGTCGAATTGAAACTTTGTATGGCTACAATATAATACTTTTTCAAAACAAAACTGTTGAAAAATGGCCTTATAACCACGAATTATGTTGACGTGAGACGGCAAACTTCTTGTGAGAAATAGGTTGGTTGAGTAGCGATTCATTGACGTAGGGTGGTATCATGGCCGACTTTGGCTGAAACGCGAACCTACTCCAGGCGTGACGTCACGAGAATATGGGCCATATTTGAGATCTCCACATGAAAGACATTCGGAAACTAACTTTTTTTTACATTTAAGTTTTTTTCTTTTACCTTGTTTTAAACTGTTCTAAATTGTGAATTAATTTTTTCTTGTACACAATGACATTATTATATTAAAAATTCGATGTTTTTAATTTACCCTCTCTTTTTTCAGCCATTTCCAAATTAATCGATTAATCGATTATTCAGGCCCCGATTAATCGGTTAATCGATTAATCTGGTTGAAATAATCGTCGATTCCAATAATCGATTAATTGTTAGCCGATGCCCATCCCTAGTTACAATCACAAGGTACATAGTAACCATGATCAGCTGACCACGCTCTGATCCTGATTTTTCCTTATTCTACCCACGAAGATGAAAATTTAAAGAGTGTCCTCATTATAGTCCACATACTTCGAATTCACTTCTATCTGTAACAAATTTTTTCTTTAGGATTAGTTCAGTATACCATAAATATTGAGTTATTACGGACGAGTATAATTATTTTTCAACTGTTAAATAAAATGAAATCATATAAATACATCATATTTTTCGTCACAAGACATTATATTCTATTCTAACGCCTATACGAGAAAGCTATAATTGTTGTTTTTCAAGTGCAATATTTAAGGGACCTCTTCAAAAATGCAATTTCCTTCTTCTTTCCTTATACAAAGTTATACCTAACTAACCGAAGCCAAGTTGATGATCTTGCAATCCTTAAAAAAAAAAAAAAAAAAAACTAATTTACTTTATCCCCCAACTTTGTTGATGTTGGCAACCGTTAAAATTTGAAGCGCGTCTCGATACGAAACTTTGCCCGGCCACTTTTATCTCCTCTTTACTCGGATTTATAGGGAACGGAGGTTAACCCGCTGCGGCTCAAGTGCCTTTTTTACGCGCTGTTCTCCCAGGAATTACTAATTGTCTGCGATTTCCACCGTACGAATTTTCGTATAAAACTCCCGTTGCAAACGTTGACTGTAGTGTACATTTCATCGGTCTATGTAGCAAGTACGACGGGGAATTCTTAAGGAACCTTGATCCGTGAATAAAGTTTAAAATTTTGCTAAATCAATAATTTGAACATTTGTCATATAAAAACGTATAATTACCTAACTAAATAAATCCTCACAATATACATATTTTTTAAATTGTTATTTTATACATAAAACAAAATTTAAATGAATCTTAGGATGAACGGATGGGATTGATTCCTCAGTGCAGAAAGGGTGGCGGTCAGATGGTATGGAGAAGCGTGCCTCTCCGCTTGGTCGGCCCGAGCCAGGATGTCCCGACAGGCCCGGACCCACCCTCCTTGACGGTTCCCGGGGCCAATATTAATCACATTATAGGAAAGCTGGGAACAGGCCTGTGTACTATATTAGCTGGTACTCAAAAAGACCGTCTAATCTGAATTGTCTTTAATGCTCTGCGAGTAATTTTAATTGATTGATGTGAAATGATTAAGAGCGGGCTGCCAAAACAGCGCCATGTCCTTCGGCGTGAAAAGCTTTAACTAGCCAAGTTTGGCCAAGAGGAGCGAGTGACAAGAAAATCCGGTAGAGGTAGCAGGGTGATGAGCAACCCTGAAGGTACCTGGTGATTGGGGTGGGTCATCGAAGCCTCTCACTAAAAATAACGGGGCCTAGGTGAGGCGAACGCCCTCGGAGCCTAACTGAGAACCCGACTCGGCCCTTGCCGGGCATATATTGACGTTTTTCACCGATTTGTCTTGTCACACAAAAATGAGTTTGACATCGGGCTTCCATGTTTTATCCACGCTGAATAAAATGGCAACACTTTCCAACCTCGTTGACACATACCTAACTAAGCTCATGAGAAAACCTTCTTTCCGAAAAAAAGGGGTAGAAAAAACGTTGATAGGTATTAAAAAAATTTCAGATCTTGTATGAGTAAACTGAGGTTTTTTAAACTAATAAAAGCTGGTCTAAAAATGCTAATTTTATATATGTAACGGTTCTAGAGAATTAAATGATCTTTTCAACGATACCTTCAGACGATACCTTCAATATTGAAATTACAATGTACTTTTGATCTGTATTAATTAACCGATTTGTCTATTTCAAACTTCTTTTATTTTCACATTTAAGAATTTTCTGGAGTTATTACATTGTGCCATAGAAATGGTCATAACCCCCTTCATTTATTCTCTAACTTTGAAATTGAGGATACCGTTGGAAATAGTGATAAATTTTCGTTCATGTACACTGTAAAACCCCAAACATGACCAAAACATTGGTCTAACGGAGAGTGATAGAAGTTGAGAAATCTGTTTGAATCTAAAACTACCTAATACTTATTCAATTATTAGTGTACCTATTTGCATTTTCTGTGGAAAATCGCTCAAATACCGATAACTCAAATGCTGATTTTTGTTAAACTGAGCCTGGTGTGCTGCAAAACGAAATAGGTAATTTCGAAATTGAAGATGTTAAAAATGTTTCTCTCGGTTTATTTAGTAACTAGCGATGTACATTGGGAGATAAATTATGAGATTTCACATTTTTATTGCAGAATGAGGATGAAATGATCATGAGATAAAAATTCTTACAGATTTGTATTATATAAAAATTATATTCATATATTTATTACATAAAATTCTTACAGGTTATTGTTATTACACAAAAATGACTATTACAGAATAAGAAATGATAATTATTAGATAATATGAAATTAGAAATTATAATTATTACATAATAATACTTGCAAATTATCATTACATAAAAATGGTTATTACACAATAAGAAATGATAATTATTACATAAAATTCTTACAGATTATTATCACATGAAAATGACTATCACAGAATGAGAAATGATAATTATTACATAAAATTCTTAAAGATTATTATCACATGAAAATGACTTTCACAGAATGAGAAATGATAATTATTACATAAAATTCTTACAGATTATTATCACATGAAAATGACTTTCACAGAATGAGAAATGATAATTATTACATAAAATTCTTACAGATTATTATCACATGAAAATGACTATCACAGAATGAGAAATGATAATTTTTAGATAATATAAATTAGAAATGATAATTACAAGTATTTCATAATAATTAATACAAACTATCATTACATACAAATTATTACTAAAAAATAATAATTCATAATAATTATTAAATTATTATCAATTTAATAGAAGCATTTACAAGATGTATATAATTATTATAATATCATGAGAGTTCTTCGTTGGGTTGAGGAGGAACATTTTCTTTACCCACAAAATAGGGGGGATCTCTAATCGGCATATTTCTTGTGAACCTGGGATCCAAAATTTCGAGTAGGAGACAATCAAAGTAAAATTTGGTTAGAGCTAGCAACATAGTATCCCTCCAGAATCCCTCGTCGCGTTCAATTCTCTCGGTCTTCATATCCTTAGGGGTCCATACTCCAAAAAGGCAGTAGGAACGGTCGGTGATTGCTAACTGTCCTTGAATTTGGTAGTAGTAGTGATGTGCTTTGTTGAACACCCACTCTCCCTTCGAGTTTATCTTCCAAATTTTAATTTTTTTTGGAGGACCCCTTCCTCAACAGACAGCTCAGCACACGAGGAAGGGCATTTCAGTTCCACAATGCCATCTTCCCCAATAAGCCCATCCGGTGATGCGCCCAAAAAACAGTGGGTTTTGTCTAAAAATAGACCGCATTTTTTAATCTCGAGCCCAGTGTCGCTCATCAGTTTTTCCCTCGCTATACTCTCGTATTTTCGGCCATAAATCATTGCGGGAGCAACGACTTTACCCCCATAAAGAATATCCTTGACCAGATTCTGGCAGCTTGTCGTGGAACGTCTCCTGCAAACCCTGCCGAAATTGGAGGCAGTCAGTAGGTTCTTTCTTATTTGCATCCACAATTCACTTTCACTTTGCCTCATCGTCTCCTGCTCAATAGACTCCCGCCGTGACTGCAGACGATTTAGTTCTGCTATGTGGCTCTTCTTCCTCTCCTCTATATCCTCTGGTGGAGCATCCAACTGGCTACTATTGGGCCCGTAACCAGCTCCACCTATGTCCACCGATGTCCACAATTGTTTACGACACGTTCTCTTTTCTTTTCTTCTCAGTTCAGTTTTTCTCTCCACTTTTGCCTCCATCCGTTTACAGTAAACACCCGGACTTGCATTCACCATTGATTTCGTTAGGTGGTATAGAGGCTTCCCGTTTGAGTTGAAACTGACAACTGCAGCATGGCATCTGCCCATGTACGATTGCCGCTGTACCAAATTAGTGCGCTTGCCACCGACAAACTTGGCCACCACATTATTGTAAATTTCGGCGGGATTGCTATCCATGTTTTCGATAAGACTCCTACTGTGCTCAGCCAACGTATTTACCACTTTCATAATCTGATGCCATATAACGTTCTGGCGAATAGATTCAATTAGCTCTGAGCCTTTGTCTTTCTGTTTTTTGCAAAAATAATCGGCACAGTTTGAGTGATCCCCGAAAACGTGGTTAGGGGTGTTTAATATATCCATTTTCAAATTCACGACATTCTTGTCGTGGGTACTCCTGTATTTTGCGGCCGAGGCGATACCTTTTCGCATCCTCATTATGTTTTTTTTCAGTGAATTTCGGAAAAAACCCGGAACCCCTTTAATTTCTGCCACTGTCTTCATCTTTGTCACAAAATTTCGCAAAAGGTGATTTCTGCACTCTACTTTTTCTACTTTGTTATATAAGTAAGGGTGGGCAGCAACGATCGAACTGTATACATTGCTGTCACCGTCGCCGATTACTCGTACATACCTCAGTCCATACATTTCCTCACTTCTAGCGAATCCTTCTGTGATTATCGCGGACTCCATTGTTGACGACGACTGGTCCCAGTTTTTATAGCACACATGCTCCTTTGCCTGTTTACCCACGTTTTCAGCTCGAGCACAAATCACACAGTATTTGTTTCCGATTGACCTCGTGGATACCTGTAGAGGGCTGGGTCATCGGATTAGCTCAACTCGTACTAATGACAACTCAAAAACGCTTTGGTGTACAAATACGGTCAACAATCCGATTGACCTCGTGGATACCTGCAGAGGGCTGAGTCATCGGATTAGCTCAACTCGTACTAATTACAACTCAAAAACATGACAAAAAATGTTCAGATCTTGTATGAGTAAACTGACGTTTTTTTAACTAATAAAAGCTGGTCTTAAAATTGTAATTTTATAAAACGGTTTTAGAGAATTGAATGATCTTTTAAACGATAACTTCGGATTTGAGAACATTTCCCGAAAATATAAGGGAGTTGGGCCATTTTGGTGTTACAGTCGGGATTTTGTTACCCAAGCTGCGGACGGCGAACGGCATCTACGCATCTTGAAACGCAAAACAAAAAAATTCGAGGGGGAGGATTAAAAATTGTTTTTCTTTGTCAATTAGAAATGTTCATTATTGAAAATAATAAACTAAAAGGAGGGAGGTTTCTCCAATTATTTTTCAATGGCGCCGCGTTTCCTGATATTTTCTATTAGATACCTACCTTTTTCTCACATGCTCTTTCCCATCACGGTATGGTAGAAAAATTAACCTTATCGCTTAATAAATTAATAAATCGCTCAATTACCGATCACTCAAATACTGATTTTTGTTAAACTGAACCAGGTGTGCTGCACACCCTTATCGGATTAGCTCAAGACGTCACTAATGGACTAATGACATGTTTATTACATAGATGCCTTTTGGGGTCTGTTTACTTAGGTACTTGAGTTAGAGTTTTTCTAACAGCTTATTTTTCATGACCATAGTGAGATTTCTCGTATCAGTCAATCTTTGGTTGCAACCCCATTGTTCAGAATACGGGCACACAAATAATTAGTAAGTACCTGTACCTACCTATGAACTGTCAAAAACGATTTGGTCTCAATAAATACGGTCAACAATCCGCGATTGACCGCGTGGATACCTGCAGAGGGCTGGGTCATCGGACTACCTCAACTCGTACTAATTAATGACAACTCGGACTAACGAAATATTCATTACATAGAAGCCAACAAGAAAACAAAAATCCGTCCAGCAACTCGAATTAGGTATGCCGATTGCAGGATGTAATAAATATGAATCCCGGAAAATATTTCCCAAAAACGGCGAACAAAATATAGTAAAAATTCGCAAGAATGTGAATCTGACGATCTGTGGAACATTGAGAAATTCTCTATTACGGGGCAATTACACACACATCGAGTTGTTTTCAAGTACGACTGCTAACTCGAATTGTTTAAACACCTCACAAAATTCGTTGTTTTAGGTTTCAAAATGTTTAGAATCCGAAAATCCAGTTGAAACAAATTCTGTATTAGATTGCCCTTTTACGTAGCTAAATAACTCGTACATGTTTATTAGACGTAGTCTACGGTACATTACCTAAACACGGCGCCTTGCGCATTCAAACCTTGTAATGGTAGTCTAGATGCCTTGAAAATATCTATATATATTTCAGCACGGTCGCTCGATTAGGAAAAAAAAATTATAAAAAAGTAAGGACAGGTTCCGTAAAAAAAAAAAGGATGTCATTTTGTCAAAGGGATGGTACTTTGATGGCACATTGTTTCATCAAAGAAACGCCAACTGTTTCATCAAAAGCCCTAGTGACCCGATCTCAGATCGCAGGCGGGAAGAGTGGTCGAAGTTAGTGGCATCTAGCGTAAAACCCCTGAACTTCCTCGACGCCCGCCTCGCTTCGGAAGTTTGAAAAGCCATCGAATCGCAAATCCAGTTTCCCGATCACAGAACTTCATGAAAAATCAACCGATTTTGTCGTTTGAACACTTAAATTGAAGCGTGGAATCTAAGGAAGACATCCGTCAGGGCAGATTTGCGATAAATCATCATCCAATAAAGCAATCATCACTCGAATAGAGTAACCTTCTTAGCTGTGACTTTGTTGATGAATTGCAGCTTCTAGTGACATTTTTCTCAAAAAACGCCTCGACGGATTGCTAAAGATTGGTTTCACTTGAAGATTAAAAAAAAAATCATGGAAATCGGTGCATGATTCGAGGATTTATGACGTCGGGAAAATAACGTTGATTCCTTATGGGAGCAAAAAACATGGCCGACACCACAGCCTGCTCTTAAGGAGATTAATCACTTCTTAAACATAAATCTGAATTTCTTTCCCCATTTTACATTTACGAGTTCGTGAACAGAGGTTCCGAGCCTCTCCATCCCTCATAACCTTCTCTTTTATCAAATTTTGATTAAATTTTCTTGGAACGTGAGATTAAGATTGACGAATTATACTCTATTTGTGTCACTTGAAGACTCAGTGATGTACGTCTACCAACGTAGAATCATGAAGCATCTACAAGATTTTTGTGAACTTTTTAATATTTTCGTGATAGGTTCTAAATATTGCCCAGGAATTACATAGCACCTAACTATGAACCGAATTTTCATCTGATTCATACTACTTTTTTATGGTAGTTGTCGCGTGACATATAGTTATTGTAAAACTCTACACTTATTTTGGTTGGAAGAAGTTCATAACGAGGTAGCAGAATCCAGTGATGCTGATTATTTTAATAGGGCTGTTGAATTGTAGTGGGTCTAGGGGTGCCAACTGTTTGAGAGCAGGCCTGACTGGGTAGTCGAGGCTAAACCTCGTGCAGAGTGACAGGGGCAAGAGGCCGAATATCGTTGCCATCAATGTTGAGTCAGCCATAAACCTGGATCACTAGGTCGTCAGTGGCAGAATGGACATGGATCAGACTTGGAAGACTAAGATACTTACATAAGTATGCACGAATACATATATAGCAAAAATATCCAAGCTTAAAGGGGTGATGACAAGTTAGTGTTAAAACTGTCTATATTTCAATTCTACGCACCTACATAGCTGGCCCTATCTGATAGGGGAATGAGCCCACAACAAACTTTTTGTTTCTCTGTAGAAATATTTCCGAAAGTGTGTTTGTATTGTGTTTGGTATGACACCAAATATACCACATTACTCATGATGGCTAACACTCATGAAGAGACAACTAGTTTCTATTCGATTAATGAATTTCAAAAAACGCTTAAAATTATTGCACAGGTTTATTATTTCCGTATTAAATATAATAAGCCTTATCGGCCTCTCGGCTGATCAGTGCCCCTCCGTAGATCGAGATTTTTTTTTTCTAGGTGTCAAAAAGGAGTCCCATGTTAAATCTGAGCACCATAGATGGATTAGGAGAAAAAAATAGCCTAAGGGGTCCCTCAGCTGGTCAGAGCTGTGACAGAGTTCCCGTCAGAATCCCAGAGAAAGAGCTGCCGTCGCTCCATTGGAAAACAACGGGCGTCGCACGCCTCTTCTCGTGTTCTTGAAAGGCTGAGTTTGGCGTTGGATGGGTGATCCAAGACCTGGAAAACCAATCTTCCTGAACATAGCACATTACGTGCTATTAGTAAGGGGATCCTTTTTGGTCTGTCACACTCTCCTCGGTAGAGCGAGCGTGGTTAGGATTATGGACGGCTACTCCGAACATAGCACATTAATGCTATTAGTACGAGTGCTTACCTCTCTGACGGGATACTGTCATCCTCCTCTACCTCTTTCTCGAGAATTTAGGACCCCATTTTACCTCTGGGGGGCTACGAAGGTGTCGGTGTTATAGTGATTCTTGGTCCATCAACTTTCGCTATAGACACTGCAGGAGAGAAAGAGACAGACAGCAGTAAAGAAAAAAAGAGGGACCACGGCGTTGGGAGGTCAGACTCGGCGCTCGTGCCGCATCAGCGTTTCTCAATTCAGGTCGGAATCATTTTTTTAATATTTCTCTCGCTCCAGTTTAATTTCAGTTGTTTCTTTTCCTCAACTTTCAGACGGTACCATAAACGGTTTTTTTTCTGTTTTTTTAAATAAATACTATAGTAAATGCCAAATTTCCTATTGCCTGGACACAAATATCTAGGGCCCGGAAATCCACTCCCAAATGGGAAGCCAGTGGATTATGATGATCAGCTCGCATTAGAACATGATTGGGCATATGAACGGGCGATAAACGCGAAGCAGATAAGGAAGGCGGACAGAGAAGCATTAATAGGGTTTGGCAGTGACCTCTTAGTGAATGGAAACCTACATTCAGCTATAGGGGCAACTGGTATTGCAGCAAAGTACGCATTGGAATCTGTGACAGGGGTTTTATATCCACCAGAGCACAGTAAGTTGGGCAGACTAGTCACAAATGTGATGGGGGTGGACAGAAGGGAAAATAACCTCAACCTGAAGAAAGAGGAAAGGGCCTCAGAGATAAATGCAATTAGGCAATACCACCGGGAGTGTGAGGTAAAGGCAGCATACCCAGGAGAGGTGGGGCACTCTGGTCCAAACAGTGCAGGACAAGCTGCTAGCGGTGGGAAGGAAAGGAAAACTCAGGATTCCCCCTCTACCAACAGGCAAGGACTTACAAAAAATGGTAAGGAATGGCAACCAATGCCTCATCTTTCTACTAGGACTCCTTTTCAAGGAAAAGAAAAAACTTACCGGGGATGGAATGCCCCAGCAGGGTATAAGGTGAAGCCAACATGGGGGGAAAACCCTGTTACAGGCAGTTGGTACACACCCGAAAGTACAGCAAAGGCAGAACAAACAGTCGCCCAGAGATGCCAGGGTAAATGCCAACAAAAGATGACAAGGGAAGAGTGGCTGGAGGTGATGAGACGAGAAGAAAAAGTAGAGAACACCACGGACGAGGAGGATCAAGCAGACCTAAGGCATAACGCCCCTCGTAAAATGACAAATAAAAAAGATTATGAAGAGGAAGCAGCAGACCCCACCGGATCTAAAACTACCTCTCAACACGTACATGAACTGATGCAGCACCTCACAAGTGTTCATCGAGATGAAGCAGTGCAGAGGATGGCACGCCAACAGGCCACCCAATGGGTGAGAATGGCAGGCATAGGAAATGACGGAACAGAGGATGACTCTACATCGCAGGAACAGCAGCAGACAGAAGAGCAGCAGCAGCAACAGCAGCAGCAGCAAGAACAACATCAACAACAGCAACTGCTACACAAACAACAAAAACAGGGGCAACAAGGCAGAGATGATTATGGCGATACAGAGGAGATCACGAAACTAGGAAAACGAAGGAGAGCAGCAACTCACCGGGATAGGGAAAGAAAGAAACTCCTCAAACGGGACATTGAGCAATGCCAAGCAAATCTCTTAGACGTTGACATATTACAGATGGAATATGAACAGTGGAGAGCTGACTGGAGTGCTTGGGGGTCAAACCCTAACAATATTGGTGACAAGCCCTTCAAGACAGCCACTGCTAAAGTAGATAGTCTGGTAAATGGGGTGTGGAGTAATCTGCTTAGGAGCTATGCTAATGTCAAGGAGGAACTGTGTGTTTTGCGACAGCGCAATATTGATATAGGAACACTCACACAATCCATAGAGCATCTGGAAAGCACAATGGCTGGGGCCAGAGCCAGATCCGATTCTATTAGCACAGCAAGCTCTGCTGAGAGCGAGTCAGGACTGCTAACATCATACATTGGAGCTCTTAAGGACACAATGCTGGAGGGCTTCCGGAGTGTTGAAGCACAGCTCAGCGCTGTTGACAGGAAGGCAGAGGCATGTGCCTCCAAAGTGGACAAGCTGGAAAGAGATGGATTAAAAGCCCTATCCAACAAGATGGAACTGATTAAGAGGCGGGTGCTCAGAAATGAGAGCAGTGAACAGGCACCAGTCAGTCTATTTGAAGGAAGGTCACAGGGGGGAACGGTAGAACCCCCAGTTCCTAAGGTGAGACTGCAGGCGAGGGACCAAAGGGAAACACCCAAGCCAGTTCCCCAATTCAAACACCCTTGGGCTCCATCAACCACTGAGGACGAGGAGCAACGGGAGGGAGAAAACACTGCAGGCGAATCGAGTGGAGGGTGGATGGAAGCCACACGCAGGCGGAAGAGGAAAACCACCAAGAGAGAGAGGAACCTCCTCAAGGAAAATTCCACCAGAAAAAAGTGGACGTAGCCATAGAAAAAGCAAAGAGAAGGCTTGAAGCGCCTCAAACCACCCTGATTGTGCAGGCACATAAAGAAGCACCCTCGGTGGGCCAAGAAATGGAGGATTCGGCCCCAAATATTTCTTACAGGGATGCCCTATGCTCCCCCGATTCAGTGAGGCGCAGAATGAGGAAAGAGATTGACCTCCGCAGTATGGGCATGGCGGTAACACAAGTGTTTCCAGCAGGCAAACATGCTTTGAAGGTAGCAGCTGCCACGCCTGAGGAGAGGATCAAACTGGCAAATGCACTAACGGACAAGGGCTTCGAGGTGAGAAAGGAAAGGCAGCCAGATAGGCCTATTCTGATGAAGATCCATGGTATAGACAGGGATATAACTAAGGGGGACCTTCCTGGATATGTATGGGACCAAAATAACTGGGTACGGGATAACTACAGCAAAGAGGATTGGGAGAAACAGTTCAAGCCATCCTTCCCGACTGGTCGAAGAACAAGGGCTGATGGCTCACCTATTGAGGACTGCATATGGGTCACCCAGGTCAGCGAAGCACTGCGCAAGGCATTATTGGAGCACCGAATTCTCTACATTGGCATGGACAGATGTCGAGTTGCGGACTTTGTGGAAGTAACTAGGTGTTACAAGTGCCAGGGATTTGGGCACAACGCAAAGTCAAACAAATGTCATGAGCTTGAAGAGGCCTGTGCGAGGTGTGCAGGCAGTCATGGCACACAAGAGTGCCCCTTCAAAGGGATCCAGCCACCAGAGCCAAGGAAGTGCATAAACTGCAAGAGAGCTAACCTCCAACATGACCATCCTGTGGATAGCGAGCGGTGCCCAGTATATAAACGAGCTTTGAAGAGATTTATTGATAGGGTGAACCCAAAACTGTAAGATATGGCTTCCGAATCTCAAAACTCAGAATTTGAAGTGGATCTCATCATGTCTTCACCAACATATGAGACTGTAAGTGACCAAATAGTGACATCAGTTTTCGACACGGACCTAAATCCATCTTCAACAACATATGACAGTCTTAGTGATTATGTAAGTAAATTTAATTTAGCGGAAAATATGTTCATATTTCATATGAACATACGTAGCCTAAGTAGAAATTTAGATGAAGTATTGTGCTGGCTTGAATCTACGGCAACAAAACCAGACATTCTGATCTTTACTGAAACTTTTAGTTCCTCTTGCTATAACTTAACTAATATTCCAGGTTACAATTCTTTTTATTCAGTGTCCACCCGCAACAGAAATGATGGAGTGGTCATATATGCTAATGAAAGATTAAGTTGTAAACAAGAAACAATTGTCATGACAGGAGCCACAGGCCTCAACATTAGTTTCCAAATTGGTCCAGAAACGTACAGCATCATAGGTATCTACAGAACCCCATCCCAAACCCAAAATGATATTTCTCTTTTCATCTCACAGCTAAAATCAAACCTTGAAACCCTATCGAGTAACCATTCTTTTATTTTCGGTGACATGAACCTTGACCTACTAAGTAGTAATGACAATATCGACAATTATACCGACACCTTACTATCACTGGGGTACATTGGAATGATAAATGAACCAACTCGAGTCCAAGGAATGTCCAAAACTGCTATAGACCATATATTTGTTAAAACTAAAATACTTGAACTTTCCCCAGCTATCATTAAGAGTACGATAACTGACCACTTTTCCACGGCCCTAATTATGCCACTAAAAACCCATCTGAGCCGCAAGAAAATGTGCAATTTGAAAAAAGTAGATGAAGATAAACTTAGGATACTACTTAGTGAAACTAACTGGTCAACAGTAACAAAGACCAACGATGTTAACCTTGCTGCAAATGAATTTATAAGATTGTTGAACGCCGGCGTTGAAATGGCTACCGAACTTAAAAGAATTACTAGCAGGGAAGTCAAACTAACACCCTGGATAACTAGAGGCCTGATTAAATCAATAAGGATAAGAGATAAACTGAAAAAACTATCGACGAAAAACCCACTAAATTTCAATTTAAAGGAAAAATCAAATCGTTATAGAAATAAAGTAAAGGAGTTAATAAGAGCAGCGAAGAAGACATACTTTGCCAATGAAATAGAGAAAGCCCAAGGTAATATGAAAAAAACTTGGGACACTATCAAATCTGCAATACGAGGAACAAACGGAAGAAATAAATCAGAATGTCCACTGATCAAAGAAATAATGAAAAATGATCACGTCCCGGAAAATGTAGCGCGTAAAAAAGCTTGCGATTCACTAAACTCATATTTTTCCCAAGTAGGAGAAAAGCTCGCTGCGAAATTCTCAAATATTCAGAAGCCCCCAGATCCTCCGCCTTCAAATGAGGTGGCGGACACAATCTTTTCTCTGAGAATGATGACGGAGACAGATCTCGACAAACTACTACAAACTATGAAGGCATCCTCGTCACCAGGTATAGACGGCATCCAGGTACATCTTATAAAAAACCATATAACGAGTCTGAAAAAACCTCTTCTTCACATATACAATCTTAGTCTCACAACAGCAACATTCCCTGAAGCATTCAAAGCTGCAAAGGTCATCCCAATTTTCAAAGGCGGGACGGTGGGTGAACTCGGAAATTATAGACCAATCTCTATGTTAAGCACGCTGTCCAAAATACTGGAGAAATTCGTGAAAAATCTGCTGTACTCATATCTTGAAGAAAACAATTCAATAAACATGAACCAATTTGGTTTCCGCAAAAATAAAGGGGTAAATGATGCGGTATTTGCACTAACCACGGACCTTTACGACATTAGGGACAAGAACAAGAAAGGTGCTCTCATACTACTCGATATCGCTAAAGCATTCGATGCAATCGATAGAGAACAACTTATGTACAAGTTAGTTAAATTAGGAATCATAGGCCCCAGCTTAGAATGGTTTAAGAGCTACTTGAGAAACCGAACCCAACGAGTGGCAATCGGCGAATGCTCTAGTGAAGAAAGCAATAATGATTTTGGTGTAGTTCAAGGTTCCACATTGGGTCCACTATTGTTTTTGGTGTATATAAACGAAGTGGCATCTCTAGAACTACCCAATACCAAAATGTATTTATTTGCGGATGACACTGCCGTGTTAGTTGAAGGTGACACGTGGGAGAATGTATATAGCAAGGCAAACCTAGCAATCAATGTGATTGGACGATGGTTCTGTGAAAACTATCTTACATTGAACACTAAAAAGTCAAAATTAATTATTTATGGAGGAATGAAATCATATGTTTACGATAAAAATTTAAGCATCATACTACATACATGTAGATCAAATAATAACTGTTCCTGTGGGAAAATAGAACGTGTAGCTGAGCATAAGTATCTTGGGTTAGTCTTGGACGAAGAGCTAAACTGGAAACCTCATATTGACTATACTCACAATAAAATTAATAAATACATGTATATATTCTATAATATTCGACACACACTCCCTAGAAATACGATAAAACTAATTTATTACAGTATGCTACAATCTGTACTTCAATATGGCATAATTGCTTGGGGTGGGACATTCTCAACCCATATTAATAAATTACATGTACGCCAAAAAATCATTGTAAAAATTATGCTGTCTTTACCGATTAGGACTCCATCAAACAATGTATTTAATATCGCTAAGCTATTTACTATAAGGCAATTATATATTAAAAATTTACTTCTGCAATTCCATAAGGATCCACAAATAATAGGTTCACAACGTAACCCAATGTATACAACAAGGTACGTAGCCGCAGGAAATGTAATTGCACCCAGACCAAGACTAACGTTGTCAACTCACAATCCGAAATTCATTATTTACATTATCCACAGAGCGCTAGAGGGCCATATGAAAAATGCTCAAAGTTTCACAAGACAAAACTACAAAAAACATATTTTAACCTGGCCTGTAGAAAAGGGGGAAGCGGGATGTGAAACTGTTTTAAGCAGTATTTATGTACAGTGATTATTTTAGAAAATTATTATAAGAACATTATATACATAACATTATATTTTTAAGTACCGTTTGTATCATAGAATAGATAGATTGTAAGACATGAGCGAATCACCAAGACCTTCCCCAACAACACGGGCCAAGCCTATCGTTGGGAAAGAAATCGAAGTGAGTAGCTTAAGTTGTTCAATTTGTACCATATCTATAAAATGAATTTGTATGATTAAAATAAATAAATAAATAAATAAAAATAAAATAAATAAACCTAAATCCTTGATAGAGCCCATTCATGCATTCTAATTGTATTGTAGATATCTCAAAGGAGCTCCATCTAAATTTCAGCTTTGTGAAAAACTAATCAGACTCACGAGTTCCACCTTTGTAACCGATTTTCGTAACACCAACCTATGCTTCAGTTGTCCATCTATAGGCGATGTGGGTTATAACAAACTCGATTTCGCGAAGTCCAACTCCTAGTGGGATTATATCAGTTGATACGATCATCGCACATTATAAAGCGATTTTCACTATTTTCCACCATCCACCAGTTACCAATGTTGTTTAATTTGACTGCCGAAGTTTTTAGCTCTCTGGGAGAGCGAAGGGTTTATTTATTTGATTTTTGGAATCCACGTACCTACCTAACTTGAAACGTAAACCGCGAAATTTCGAGGAGGGGGGTTAAAATGTTTCTTTTTCGATCATGAAGGTTTATTATTGAAATAATAAACCAAAACAATGTATATTTCTAAGGGAAGAGGAGCGTCCTGGTCAGTGTTCTCGCGGCCTTGCCGGACAAAGGAGTGACTGCTAATTACCGGTCGTTTCTGCGTCTCGACTTTATCACCATTTTCCTCTTGTTAGCCTTTGAGACGGAATCACATTCCGCAACCGATGTGTAATGTGGCTTGACGGCTACCTGTTGGGCGGACTTCTGATGAAAACTGGAGCGGACGACCTGGGAACCGGTTGTTCCACTGATCCACGTGCCATAATCGTGCCAACTCAGGATCGTTCAAACCGATAATTCTAACCGACAACTGCATAGAAAATATTTGACATCTATAATTTTATTGAAATCAATTGACCGACAAATTGAGCATAACAAATGAACTAAAAACAAGTTTGTTAACGTGTAAAACTCGGTTTTAACGGAGTTGAAGAGATAAGCGGGTGTTACCGTTCGATTACAATACGTGAAACCGACCAAGTATTTTCTTAGGGGATTATTTTTAACAAAAACCTTTATTTCATAGAAAAAACCATGTTTTCAAGCATAAAAACATACTTTTCTCCGCCAATTAACAAAGTAAAATAAAAATTAAATACACCGTTGGAAAGCTGGAGTTGTTATGCTTCAGGCTTACAACATAAAAATTCCCATCCAGGACGTTTCGGGAGACAAACTTAGAAGAAAAGGAAAATTTTCGGAAATTTACAAATTTTTCACTTACGGATTAGTTTTCACCCGTTCAGTCAATTTAAATTTTTTTTAAAGTCATTAGGGGTATGGAAAATCATACGTTCATTTCAACGATATAGGTAATCAGATTTTATTTTTGCCTGAAAATTCAGAGAGTTATGGCAGTTTTAGTGAAACAAAGTCGAAAACGCGAAACAAATCTTAAAAGTGGAAAGAATGGTCTTTGGCGGGAATTAAAAATATACCAATGTTATAGGACAAAAAAAGTAACAAATTAGTAGTAGAATGAATTAGTGGTAGAAGCCGGTGGTGTCCCCGAAAGTGCGACACACTTTATATGTGAGTGTGTTAGTCGAAATTTTTACTCTAAGTTCACTTTATTATTATTTTCATTGTAATCGAACCAGAAGAAAACTTTATTTAACTCTCCTCAAAATTTTTTAGTTTAAATGTGGAAACAACGAAGCTTTTTTTATTATGAAAAAACAATTTTTTCTTTTCCTAACAAAACAATTCCTGCTTCTACTTTTTGATTACATACCTTTTAGTACAGCGAGTATATAGATATTACATATTTACAATATTAGTCATTATTTATTTATACGTTTATGCTTACTTGACAACTGATATTGAATTTAAAAACATTTATTAAAAAAACTAAGCTATGTACCAACCCCATAGCTATTCATATAAAAATTGACTCCTGTTAACAGACGGAGTTGGAAATGGAGATGTTTTCATATGCAAAGCGAGCATCCCAAATCGAGCGTTCTCATGGTTAGTGAATCGGGGTATGTGCTCGTGGAATGACGACGATTGCATTAATGCGGGCGGCCGCTCTATATGGCATCAGACTGCACTACTACGCTACACCACAAACCACGCTTTAACCCGCGCAGCGTCAGTCGCTCACAACCTCGTTCTGTCCCGGACGGCGTTTGAGGCCAAAGCTGAGCTCCGGGACTTGCCGAACCCCGACTCCAAGGGGCCTTCACGCTTCCCCGGTTCCTCGATGTAAATGAGCCACAGCTTCCCCCCCTCTCCCACACCCCTATCGTTACTCCTATTTATCCGGCCTACCTCAATAACTTTCCTCGTCATAAACCGACGTTAATTTTCGCTTCGAGGAACTCGATCGGGGATCGAACATTTACAATGCAAATAACGATCGGGAGACATTGATTAGTGATGTTGATTAATGGAGGTTCGAATGCTCCCTCACGGTCAACTCAGTTATTGCCTAATTGACTTTTACTTACGAGCTTCACCTGCATACGTTACCTACATATCACTGACATCCACGACCCGTCAAGTTAATTAACCCTGGATACTTAAGAATATTTGATTTAGAAAAAAAAGAAAATAAGAACTCTGAAACTCTGACAGCAAATAAATATAAGCTAACAACTTAAATCCGGTTTGCTAGTCAAGACATCATCACTATGTGAAACAAGTTAGTTTATTGACATGTCAGTTTGTTAGCAAATGTATATACATATATCATATTATCAATCAGAGAAGAAGGTTTGATTTAGAAAAGGAAAAGAAAGTGGTCTGAAAACACATAAATAAACGCCAACACCGTTAGATTGTTTCGCTGATTAAGCAATCATCAACAACAAACAAGTAAAAACTTCTGTCAAGTTGGGAGTGGTACGTAGCTATTTCGAATTCGCTGCACGAATTTACATATACCTAGATCAATGAAGTTTCAAATAATCTTGACATATGAACCATTCAATTCCAGAAATTATGATCGGAATCAGATGAAAACTGAAAAAATGATGCTAGTTACATAGATTTGAGGTTCGAGCATGCGCAGCGCCTTTAATGATACGATCGTGATTAAACCCATATTACTTGTAGGTAATTACTTGTACTTGAACTCCATTACTTATAGGAACTTGTGACTGAGAGTGAATAGTTGTAGTTATCCACCAAACTCTATCATCCTGCTCCATAGAGCGTATTGTGGTATTCTTCCACCGAACTCTGTCATCCAACTTCATAGAGAGTATGGTGGCATTGTTCCACCGAACTCTGTCATCCAACTTCATGTGGATTATGGTGGTATTCATTCACTGAACTCTATTACATATATACTGCCAGTGAACGGTAGTTGAAGGACTTCCTTTCCCACTGTACGGTTATATTCCTTCTCAAGGTTGAATGCATACAATTTCTTTTCATTTCCCACCTCACCTCTAAACTCTCACAACTCAAGATATTATTTACTCGGAAGTCTGTGCATGTAAAAGACAACATACGATAAAATAACCAACCAACTGTTTCTCCATAAACGGAAAATAAATGTTCATCAACTAATCAATTTTTTTTAGGAACGCTACTTTGGGATCGCATTTTCGTTCTTAGTTACCGGGATAGGATTACGTTCCATTCCCTTGTAACGCTACTTTGTAACGTCTTCTGGAATTAATGACATGGCTAAAGTACGTTCCATGCTGGAAAATCGGCACAAATTAATATACATTCTTTTTAAATTAACACTTTGTTCTTAAATATTTTGAAGCCATTGCAATAGACTTATTATCTTCAAAATTCTCGGAAATGAATCGAATTCGCGAAAATTCCAAGTGCGACTTTGCATGCGGTCTAGATATGAAAACACACCTAGTCAGCTGGTTGATTTAAGCAAATTTTCACACGTATTTTATAGCATGATAATGAACCATCAGTGGTCGATGAATTGAACTACTTCCTAATTCATTACATTCAAATTGCTTCAAGTGAATTTAATTCAACAAAAATAAAGCGCTTTCCCAACAACAGATGTACAAGTATTCGAGTACGTTACTACGTATCGTAGATAACATACGAATAAATTATGCCCACTGAGATTCAAAATATCGTTAAAATCAAGGGAACTCATGTAGATACTTATAGCTCGGAAGTATTCGTGGTTTTGGCAGCTATGAGAACTTGTACAGAAGAAGCTTTGAGAACGACTTATCTCAAGAGGTTCTTGCGAGTATCTCAATTTTTTTACAAGAGTTCCGAGTATTGCAGACGAAATCAATTTAGATAATTCCGTCAGATGTTACATAAATATCTAATAATAATACCGATGAATTAAATAATGGTAAAGTTGAGGGTTAGCGAGGGTTGGTCCACTTGACCGACCCTCGCTAACCCTCAACACCATTATTATACACGGGTCGAGAAAACTAACATAAATTAAATAATAGCAGTCAAGTAGATTCAGTCTTATATTGTCAATTTTATTAATGTAACAGTAAGCGTCGTCATTTAGTAATTACTAAAGAGACTAAACCTCTATTTTCTCCGTTCATTTTCTCTGTTCACAATTCACCATCTAACCGACTGCCCACCAGCGTTAATTTATTCACTCGTGACATTCAACATCGTTATAATTTCAACTACATTAATCTAGTTCTACATATTCTGCTCTTCTAGTGTCTGGATCTTCCAATTAGCTCTAATGGCATATTAGCTATATTCATTCTGTAGAATATTTAAACAGTGCCTGCATTCATGGTACTGCATCGTTCACGTATTAATCGCTAACAAAAAATCAATAATCTTATAGCATTTGTTTTGTAAAAGCTGAGTTGCTGTTAGCCAGGTGGTATATGAAGAGTGTGTGGTTCATAATGATTAAGGGCTTCCAATTCACCACACTTTTTTTGCGGAATTTCTCGCACGGGAATTCTAGTACTTGCAAATTATCCCATAACAAGTTATTATGTAATGTTTGTTATTATCAAAGAACCGGACGTAAAACGTAAAAAACATCAAATTCAGCATGATATTTTACTTATAAAGCCGATATTACAGTTTATTTAGATGGTTGAATTCTAATTTGACCCGAAAAATGTATATGTACCTTTTCCTTTCTGAATCAATTTGTTCATTTAATCTGCAATGTTGCAGTCTAGAGTAGAGTTTCCCAATAAAATTTCAAACTCATAGAGTGAACAGGAGTGAGTTTAGCTCACTTATTTGATCGGAAAAGAGCCTTACATTTCAAATTTATGTTCCAAAGAGTCTCCCTATAAAATATCAACTTCCAAGTGTGAACAGGAGATAGTTCAGGTCATTCAGCTGGTCAAGCAAGAGGCCATCATTTAAATTGTCTTTTAATGAATCAGACAGTTTCCCTATCAAATGTTGACTTCCTGGGTTGAACAGGAGAGAATTTAGTTCACTCAGTTCTCGGTTCGTGGTGCGCAAAAAAGTACCGTGTCGAAATAATGTGACGCGAAAGTGTGACAGCCTTGAAAACACAGGTCCAGCCATAAAACATATTCATATTAAAACAAAAGCTATTTTATTTCGAGAAACATGAAAGTTCACTTGCCTAAAACATGACATACACTCAGAAAATAAACGTGCTTCGCTGTCAACTTTTACAACTTTCAGAAATTATTGATCGGTTTGCCTTGACGTTTGTGCCAATTTTCGAACCCACACCACAATGGAAACAACCCGATCTCTGAAACCTTTTCGGCCTCCCCAATTTCAAGCAAATTACAGTAAAAACTAATTTAATCTGTCAACAACATCGAGTTTCCGATGTCGATCAACCGATTTCTGGTTAAATCCACTCGTAACGAGTTCCCGGTTAATGTTTATTCGATTCCGCGTGGGCCTATAAATCTCATTTTCCTCTAGCCAGCCAACTGTGGGGGTCGTAGGTGACGTCAATATGACGTGTCACTTCATGTTAGTGTTGGTGTTTTCACCTTATACACTCGTATATTTATCCGGCAAATGTGTGTGTGTGTTTGCATTACGAATCATGTCCGTGCCAAAACCGGGGGCGGCCGCGGCTACTCTTGGGGATTGCAATTCTGGCCGTCCCCCTCCACCTCCTTCTACCTCTGACCCTAATTATCCAATTTCGAGTTGGATAGCATGATTTCGCACAATGTCCGCCGTTAATGCTTCCGACGAGGTCTTTCAATGGAACGGCAAATGACTCTGGAAAGCGGGAGTTTCGGGGACGGCGAGTTTATCTTTTCGAAGATTAATAAACTTTTCTCGTTACGCTTTTAATCCAGTTGAATGAGTTAACACCAGGAGTTGAGTGAATGAATCCATTGATGAACTAATTTCGTGAAAATATTAATGTGGTTCATTGAACTAATGGAACCTATTGTTTTATGATAGAGAAACGTGTGGACTTTAACAAATTCCATTAGTAGCAACAAAGCTTAAATTTTCAGCAGGTGTTATTTCCAGGAAACCCCCTCTTAATTGATCTTGGCTGAACATTTTCTGAACTTTGATTCATATTTACAAGACTAAAATTCTACGCATTCTTCTTCTATGCTCTCGCACTAACATTTCACTAGACATTTCCCGTGGCTGTATTACACGATAGGTATATATAGTTCATCTTTGACTACTTTACAGTGGGGTGAATGAATTAAATCCTTTTTACGATTCAATATACCTAGGCTCGAGATTCCTAATCCTCACTGATTATCCTTTGATGTGATAATAATTGAAGACCTTCAGGTATAAAGGGCCTGAGTGCCATCTCGGAAGTTTTTCATTTTTTTCCATATTCGATACCTTTGTGCCAACGGGAATATATCTAGAAAGGTTCTATGTTCTTACTCATTTCTATTCGTTTTTAAATTGACCGCCAAAAAGCAGGGTTGCCAATAGTTAACTCCTTTTTTCAAGAGATGTTTAGGTCCAGAACAGTTTTTCATTGACAGGGCCTAAGTGCCAACCCGTTTTCGGGCAGCACTACACTCGTTTTATGTAGGTTTCTCCTGTTGTTTGTTGATGTTGTTCACAGCTATTATTGATTAGTAGAATAGATCGGAGACCAATTTTTTCAAATTTAGGTAGTGATCAATAGTTATTGATAAAGAAACTAATGGCACTTACAGGCTATTGGGTAACTGTATTGGCTGTATTTTGAGCTTTTCAAATACAGTATTATTTATTTATTAATCATAAAGAAGTCCTGTGAAGGTGCTGATAAGGCTGTGGGAAATAAAAGCACTCACAACAAAGGCAACGTAAGAAAAGTTTCAGGTATTCTGAATGCATAGTGCATTTTGAACATTATGAAACATTAAAATTGCGATAACTTTTTTACAGTTTTTGGCACTTGGGCCAAACCTGAAGCTCTTCAATCATTATTCTTGATCTGCCAAATAGTCATTTTTCTTTCTCAAATGTATTGTTTGAGTTTCAGATTTAAGGTTTTAAGGTCTATTAAACCGAGTATTTAGAAATTTCTACCGAATTCAAAATCTGCTTCTAAAATCAAAGTTATAATCAGGTAGAACTTTTTAAACTACTTGATAGTATATTCCTAATACTACCAAACTTGTATAGGTAAATTATGGGACAAAATTTTCCAAATTGTCCCCCATCCCATTGTGTTGCCCTGAGGGTAAATTGAATGGTCGTAGTTTTCGAATATCAGTGCCTCGAAAAAGCATTTGTCGGGGTATCGAATGAGATCACCGTGATTTCTGCGTGTTCATGTATTCGATAAAACGTTCGCGCCCTAAAAGGACTTGAAATAAAAAGCATCGTCAGCACGACTGAGAACCTCAAAGCAACGTCCAGAAGAATAAATAGGCTCCCTTAGTTGTTTCGGATCGATCCTATCCCAGTCGTATCGTTAAACTGTCTAAGCTGATTGACAACTCTGACCATTTTCGTTAAAAAGTAAGATGATAGTGAACGGAATCCCCTTCAGTTCATTTTTGAACCGTCGGGTGAAAAGGTGAATTACGAAGGTGAAGGGTTACTGATATATTAAGTTCTACCTACTCGTTGAAATAAGATCCCACCGTGATATAATAATGTGCTGAATTTTGTTATTATGCTGATCAATTAGATACATTTTTAACCTGGCTGCTAAACATGCTAGACATGCTAAACTCAGGTGATCCAAGACCTCCTTTATGAACTCAGTGGCTCAGTTGATCTAAGAGTGCTATGTATGACTCACCATTCACCACAAGCTTTTGAATGTCATGATCGTAAGTTAAACAGGAGAGAAATTTTCTTCTGGGTCCGTTCAGTTCATCGACGGTCCTCTCCTCAATCATTCTTTTTCAGCTGCCCCAAAATGCCACATCAAGTCCATTCAAAATTAATGTCAGCATTCTAGGTTGGCTGAAAGACTGAGGTTGCAGTCCATAAATGCAATTAAAGCCCAGGAGTCAATTTAAATTAGCAGCAGCATACTCGACTCCTACATCAGTTTCGGCCAACATACAGTAAGTATTTGAACGGGAGAAAAATCCTTACGTACATGGCGTTTTGTAGTCATTAAGTACTTAATTTGTTCACCCAGTAGTTGAGCCGTAAACTAAGTATTGTCCAATTTGTTGAAATCTCTAATATCTCAATAGGAACTCATAGGTATACATTTTCTGTGGGCACTTGCCTAAAATTTGATTTCTTTTATGGTCAAAAAAGAGTGAGAGTGACTTCCTTCACTTCATTTTGATGACTCAGTCTGATACGTTGAAATATCCATCTTATGGTAACTAGTATAATGTTTGATGAATTCGATTGGCCAATAATTTAATAACCCGTTCTCTGGTGGAACTGAGATGATGTCATGGATATTATATTTTGTAATATCCAAGGCGATATCTTCTTAATGAGGATGTGGTTTATTGTCTCCCAACACTCCCAGCGTCGTAAAACTGCCTGGTGGGTCCTACAAACCAAGCGCTACTCTTGCTCTTACTCATCGACGTAATCACCCAAGCAGTTGATACTTCCAGTTTAAATAATCATTTAATCAAGGTTCTATCCCTGTAGTACGGTTGAGAACGGTAAGTACTTATCAACCACGTTTTGGTTAGAAATACAATCAATAAAAACTCAGCACCGCGCCGGACGTAGACCCCTGACCCCACATTGTTAACTGCTTGAAGAATAACGGTTGCAATTTTAAAGCACATAAAACATCCTCTAATCAAACAGAATCAGTTTTTTTTTTAACACAGAATGTGTTTTAGCCATGGACTAACTAGCCGAAAATGGAACGCGGGATGGTAACGAAATGTGTGACGGATGATTTTCACGTACAACCGAGTCGTTGCTAGGGATATGGTACTTCGTCGTTTTTCATCCCACAAAATTCGTTGACCATTCGTTCGAAAGCTCTCGATTTATCCAACAATATTATGTTAGCTACTGCGAAGTGCGTGTCCAACAAACTGAGTTATGAGCATGGTTATATAAATAATTGTTTACACACAGGTGATCATTCTCAATAATTGATATTGTGAACATGATTGCAACCGCTTGTTAATTTCTGATGATTTCATTGAGCTTGTGTTTCGATGATTTGATTCATAGCAGGTGATCTGAGTATTACGAAAACGGTTTGATTTGTGAAGCGGAGGTTAAATAATTTGAATAGGTAATTTCTATACTTTACACTCTAGGAAGCTGTAATTTCGTTTGTAGCCTCTTTAGGACATTTACTTGACGATGCTCAGGGTCCGGATCAGATGTGTGGCTCTTAAAGCTAATTTCTATGCTTTACACTCTAGGAAGCTGTAATTTCGTATGTAGCCTCTTTAGGACATTTACTTGACGATGTCCAGGGTCCGGATCAGATGAGTGGCTTTTAAAGCTAATTTCTATACTTTACACTCTAGGAAGCTGTAATTTCGTATGTAGCCTCTTTAGGACATTTACTTGATAAATCGCTCATGATTTATCACGAATTTATTTCGTATTTTTTTTCGTAGTTTCATACTATATAACTATATAAATTGATGTTATAAATGAATAGTAAACAATGACGCTTATTTGGTTGTCACTTGGTTGCGCGACAACGCAAACACATTCTGTGTTTCAATAATTTCGTCCGAAGTATGTAAATAGAGGTAACCGGGGGTCCAGGGGGCTTGCCCCCTGGCGAGGCGCGGAGCGCCGAGTTTTTTTTTCTTTTTAATCCTTAGGAGCTGATCAGTGAAATAGATTTCGGTACAGGTGAGGGGAAAGGCACTGAAGCTGGTATTGAGTTTGTGTACAGGGGTCGCTATCACCCAGACTCAGACCGCCAAAGCTGATGAATGCGCTTCCATACTTTGTATTTGGTTTGTATGCGTCGAAATGAGGGCCATTTCAAATATCAGCATCTAGTAGGTCGATGAGAAATGAAATTATTCTCAGGGTTTCCTCTGCTGATCAGTGAGTCTCAGTTCGATTAGAAAATAAATCATTCTCAACTGTCTCAACAGTTTTTTATAACTTCCGTAACAAAGTTTTTGGCTGATCCGGTAAATCAATATGTCGGATTAAAGACGTAATTGTTATTTTTGTAAATGGGCAAAAACCACAACCCTACCTGATGTGTCGTACGCTCTACAAATCGCTTCATCATTTCAGTCTTCCAGTGCCACCCGAAATTCTAGTTATGAATCTATTTTTACTTGACTTGTGCCCATTCATAATTTGAAGCAGTCAAAACTGCATTTTTAAAGAAGCAAATCGTAACGTTAGATAAATTAAAATCAAATGAAACGTGCGGGAATAAATTCAAACCCGGAAATTCGTAACAATGATTCTCATCTCAGGAAAATCTGGCGTTATGTTCCATGATTGGAATAAATGTTCGAAATCACACATGTGAATCATGAATTGAATGAACTGTTTTACATAGATTGCGCTTCCCGAATTATTAAATAAATATTATGCGTTGATGAGGTCGATCAGCAGTGTTGCACCCAACCTATGTAACGTAATTATCAGAGTAAAAAACCGACCGGTCTGCACCCAGAAGCCTGGAAATTAAAGAGAGAGGGAAGGGCAACAAGCACAAGAGAGGGAAAGGCTGACCATATATAAAACTGGTTGCAGGCCGGGTTGAGCCTTCAATCTCGCATTTTAACTTCGTTTTGTCTTTGCTGAACCTTCCTTACTTATACCTTCTCTAACCGAGGTAATGGGTAAGGGTTTTCCAATTTCCCATCCAGAAGACTTCCCAGCTTTCTTTTCTTTTGTATCGAGGAGACTGGGGCCTTTATCGAGTACGGTTAATTTTTCAATTTTGTCTCTCACCAATCAACCTCCATCTCTCCATGTTCGTGAGGTTGGTCGTAGAAGGTCATTAGGATTTCATCAGTTCAGGTTATACCATGAGCAAATTTTCCTGGTTCAATTTTCATTTTCAACTCGTTAAGAGACTCACTTAGCACTAGTTACTTTTCGCCAGACTTACTTAGCTGGTTTTTTTTTTTTTTTTTTTTTTTTTTTTTTTTAACTTCTCTCGCACGTAAATCACAACAACCAGTATGCTCATCATGTTTCTTTGTACAGTTTATTGATTGAAACCCATTTCGGTTTGATAAAATCGTTAGTGTTAGCAGCCCACCTCCTCATCATAAGTATAAAATATTTATTGGAAATTTGATATGATATAGCACAGGTAATAATAATAGCATCAAGTAAGTTAAGTAATAGATTTACAATCCTTGTAATATTGTACAAATAAAGTGAATAAAACTTTATATTTAGGATATTTGATTTATGGGGGAACTGTTCATGTAGCTGGGGAAGGGGTTTCTTTTTCTTTTACTAACGTCAAATGTGATGTAGTGTTCCCTAATTCATGCCCAAGGACAGGGCGGCCCCATCGCCAAACCCTATCAAATCTTCGGCGGAGATCCATTTTTTTCGCGATCCTCTGATGCACATGGATGCTGCTCTTACTATCGCGAATCCTATTCACACCCTCAGCCATCCTCTAATTTGTCCTTGTGGTCTGAACCATTTTTCAGCCAATTTTTCGGCGAGAACTTTGGTAAAGGCCACCATCCGGGGAAGCAAAGAGACCGTCGACCGAGCAGACCAGGGGAGTAATATTGTACAAATTGGTTTGTCTACACTGACAACAACAAATATACATATATATATATATATACCGTGAAGTGTTACATAAAATTAAAAAGGACAGGTTTGCTGCTACATATGTTTAGGGACGACTATTTTGTACAAGGCACTTGATTTCCCCGTAATGGAGTTGAATAGGTACTATCAAGCGAGGCTTTGACGAATTATATGCGATTGCCTTACGTTTACCCTCAACCCATATCTACGATCTACTACTCATCACATTTATAAGGTCTAATTTGTCTTGCCCGTTGAGTAACTAGAAAGCGGGCGTACGGAGAGTTATTAGTCGACTATAAATCCTTCTTAGTGTCAAGCAGGTGTTGACTTGGCTGCTGGCCTGTCAACTTCATTATCGTCACTCACAAGAAGGTTAGAAGGGTGTAGGAAGGAGTTCGGAATGTGCTACCTCCCACGTTGCTAAAGCTGATTGAATTTTTGACAGCCACAAAATAAATATGATAACAGGTTTAAATTAAAAAATGTTTAGTGATAACTTGAACATAATAAGGTTTTATGTAGAAACAAAATGATTTATAATGTTACTTTTCAGTTTCTCGGATGCCCTCTAGTAGTGGGAGACGGTTTTTTATTAGTGGGAGATGTTTTTTATCTCGGTCAGACGGTGACATCACTCAACTGCTCAAAAAAAGTACCACCAATCCGTTTTAGAACTCTCTGAAACCAAATCGTGAGAATCACAGATCCGAATCTTAGTTCAATCAGTATTCCTATATTTAAATAAAAAATATTAATCTTCAAAAACTTGGTAGGTACCGCGTAAAATTAGTTTTGGCACGGAACCTGCTTTAGCCATAACCTAACTGCCCAAAAGCGTTGTTTTGTATTGCAAAAATTTGAGCCCGAAGTAGCGGTCATAAGACGATTTTCCGCTAGCTACGTACCTACCTACGTTCCTAGAGAAACTTTCGGTGAGTTACAATTACATAATATGTATGCATCCACTGTGGCCGAGTGGTCTAAGGCGCAATCGTTCACTTGAAGGATCTGGTGGGTGAAGAGCGAGTGTGGTACGGAAGCTGATTTGAACATCTTGCAGAAGATTCGGTGTTAGTGAGCCTAATCAGAGTGGGTCACAAGTCCTGCTTTTTCTGTGCTTCGTATAAATGAATTTCGGAGCCTCTAGCCCTAATTTGTTCGAAAGTCTACTTGCAAATGCAACATGACCACAAGGTTTTGCACAACTTTAATTGAAATCAAGCCGACCCAAAATACGCAATGCACCCTTTTGTTAGTGGAAAGCCGCATGGTTTGTGTTACTTCTGAGCGAAGTACAATCAGAAAATTTGCTGTAAGTTCAAGAAAATAGACTCAACATACGTAAACCATCCTCAGTCAATAATAAAGTGAGCTACACAACCATAAAGCTAATGCCGCTTTTGATGAAAGCTTGAGTCAATAAAGTTTTTTGTGAATTGTAAATCCCAGGAAATTTATTTGCTGATTCAGAGAAACGTTAAGGTTAAGTTCAAGGTATTTTATCGTTGACAGTTCAGACCTTCAGCCAACACTGATTGAAATTGAACGAACCTATACCAGAACACCGAACCAGAACCTTACCAGAACCACAACAAAAGAACGAATACGGATACATTCCATAATCTTCAATATGCAAGCGGCTGTCTAAGGTAATGAGATTGTGACGGAACCCATTATTTCCTAAACGTTAAATGTCAAATCGTAAATCGACAATTTACTATTGACGACAGACAATATCCGAGTCAAGGATAAGCCGGCGTCTTCAAGGCGTGGACTCCTGCGACCGGTCTGTCTTCCACTGCTCCCTCAACGAACAAAATTCCGCCTCCAGACGGGTACACAATTTCAGAAACTAAGACCCCGAGCTCATGCCCGTCAAAACAGTTTTGCTCATTTTCTTGTATGGGCGTGACAACTCCCGAATTTGTTGGTTTTTCGAGGGCCCAATCCTCGTACGAATAACCCCTCCAGCCTTCTAGTTCGTAGTCTATTTCATTGTGAATTGGGTACCAGTTTTCGTGACGTAAGTCCTTGGGCAACAATTCTCCTTACTCCTTAACGGGGTGCGAGTGGGGGAATTTAGCATCATTCTAACATCATGCCATTTCTCGTTTTCCACTGACATCAGTGCACTGCACTGTCGTGTTTGTGTGAATTGGGTCAGAAAAATGCATATTGAAGACGTCGGCTAATCCATGTCTCGGATATCGTCTATTGTCAATTGTGAATTGTCAATTTACGATTTGACATTAAAAATATCCTGAAAATTCCGAGTGTGACTCACACTTTCTATTCGGGTTACGAAGAATTAATTATCGCTCCTTTGAAAAACCATCAATTTATAACAAAAGACGTGTTTGTGTGAATTGGGTCAGAAAAATGCATATTGAAGACGTCGGCTTATCCTTGTCTCAGATATCGTCTATTGTCAATTGTAAATTGTCGATTTTCGATTTGACATTAAAAATATCCAGAAAATTCCGTGTGTGACTCACACTTTCTATTCGGGTTTGTACGAAGAATTAATTATCGCTCCTTTGAAAAACCATCAATTTATAAACAAAGTCGACAAAAGGAATATTCTAGGATCCTCTCCATGCATATCATACTAATGTTAGGTACATACCGCCCGACCTAGCGGAAAGTAGTGAATCAAAAGTGAAGAAAAGCCTTAGGGAAATTCCCTCTGCAAATTACCATTCGCGTTCCAATGCAGCTTGCAAGGTCTAGGAATTTAAATACGCTCTTGGCAGATGAAATTATTCTCTCGGTTAACTTTTTCTTTCAACTGTTCTCAAGCAGTATCTACTGCGGGCTTCCCATGAAAATGTAACTTACCTACCTACCATTCTCTTGAAGTTTTTTTTTTATAGGTTTGTGGGTCTTCCTCCTACTACGAATAATGTAAATCTTGTCGTCAGATACGTCATTTCCAACTACTGTTTTTTTATTAACAACATGATTTCGTAGAAACGAACTAGTTGCCTTTCCTATAGTCACAACCTTATTGGCATGTATTCTTGAATACAAGATGGAATCTCTTCTACCTTATTTTTTTTATAATGGGGCGTTTACGAATAACAATGGATACTGAAGGACAAACCAAACTTCAGAATTTTGTGTAGTTATATTTGTAGCATCCATGCATCCGCGTCTACCTGGAAACCCAGGGAAAACAAAGGGGGGGGGGGGGATGTAAACCCTGTTTTCCGTTTGAAATTCTTTGAATTTTCTCGCCAGTTTTCTCCTCTATTTCACATACTAAAATTGATAGGAATGAGGAGTTTTTTGACGTAGAATATGTTTCAGCCTTGACATCTCCAACCAAAAACGAAACGTTTATGTGTAACAAACATTTTTTTGCAACAATTTCTGATGATTTCCGCTTAGAAACGAGCCGTTGCTAGGGGAACGGTATTTCGTCATTTTTCATCACACAAAATTCGTTGACTATTCATTCGAAAGCTTTTGATTTATCCAACCATAATATGCTAACTTCTGCGAAGTGCGTATCCAACAAGCTGAGTTATGAGCATGGTTATTTGAATAATTGTTGGTCATTCTCAATAATTGATGTTGTGAACATGATTGAAACTGCTTGTCAATTTCTGATGATTTCATTGAGCTGTTGTTGAGCCGTTGCGCAGGAGATAAATGAATAAAACAACTTGACATAGTAGTGATAAGATACACCGCAAAATCTGAGTCATTCTTATATGCGGGTTTCACGGATTCATGTGAAACACGTGAGCTGAAACACATTCTGTATTTCAATAATTTCATTCGAAATAAATATAAATGACCAGTTTTTTTTTTTTTAATCAAACTAGCTGTATCTCGGTGGCACAGTGTGGTTGCATCGCTAGTCCAATCAGTAGCAGAGCTTACTCAATTGATCACAGAGGTTTACCATTTGTGATAAATGATACCATACCTCACCCGAAGGGACCCAATTAAAAAGATCATCATCTTGAGTTGGATAGGAACAAAATTAGGTACAAGAGTCACTCAGCTGATCAGGGTGGTGTCCCAAGTTGTAATTTCAGTTTCTCACTCCATGCCCCGTTCAAAAGTTCTGCTTGTTGAGTTGAATACGAACACAATTAGCCACAGGGCTCACTCCGCTGATTACAGTGGTGCACCGTGTCGTAATTATATTCTACCTCTGAAACAATTACCCAATTACCCCCCCCCCCCCCCCCGAGTTTGAACAGAATCGGACTAATAGGTGATGAGAAAACAACATTATAATTTATTCACGTTTGCGTATCCGCACTGACTACAATCGCTCTAGGCAGTGAAATTTATAGGACATAATCTAAAAGCTAACCCGCACAATCCCTGAAAATTTCATGAACATTGAATTTAATTAGTCTCGGAGATTCTCATGTGTCAATCAAATTCCTGGAACATATCCATCCCCCCCCCCCCCCCCCCCGCCCTGGAACGAATCGGACCGATAGTTGATCAGAAATCGTCATCATAAGAAATTCACACATGCGCATGCGTACAGGATACTATTAATTTGACACATAGATGGAATAGAAGTAGTAGGGGGCCTTCTATAAGTTACCACGCAACACCCCTGACATTTTCATCAAAATCGGACTAAAACTTTGAGTAATATTGAGCTTGTCGAGGATTTACCACAGGCAGACAGGCATACCGACACGGAAGGAAAAGTTGTGAGCAAGTTCTCAAACGTAAAGAGCTAGTAAAAATTTGGATTTTGGAAGGCAAAAAATTTCTTGACTTCTCGCACGAACCCAAAGTTTCTATACGTACTTTACCTCAGGATGCTAAAAATCCTCAAAATTGAAATTAAAAAATTCGCTTTTTTACAAAAGTCAAGCATTCCAAAAGAAAGAATGAATTCGTTTGACAACAGTATAATAAACTAGGTACTCAATTTAAAAATAAATAATATTAAAATAAAAATTACACAAATAAATAAAATTGTGCCAAATCACTAAAAATAGCAACAAAAAACCGGCTCAACACCCTCAACTTTATATTTTCAGTAGAATATTACTTGGAACAATTTTTCGAATTATGAAGAAGCAGAACATTCAGAAATTTGACACAAAATTCTGCTGCAAATAGTATTTAAATTTAATCAGAATGTGTTAATTTTTTATTAAAACGGTAACGAATTGCAAAAAATGGTCTGCACTGCCGGATATTAATTTAGTTATGCCGGAAAGTGATCTTTGACCATTTTTGTACTCACAAAGTGCATAAATTTTAAATAAAATTGGTATAAACATAATGCGTAGTATTACCAAAATTCGCTCACATGGCCACGCTGCACGACTATGACTTCCTTTACGAGTCATATGGATACTTATGAGTCGAGTACGTAACGGTAGCTCTTGTTCAAAGCTGGCAGGAAGGCAGCCAAACAGATTCAGTTGTAATATGTAAATTGTAATTATCCCTGTCGTCATTGATTACTAGCCTGTCTGAGGTTTCATCACGGAGATTGGAACACGTATTGCAGATTAGTATGAATACGACAGGGTGCAATGTGTCTGTAGAGATCAATATTAATCCCTGTGACTGAAGGCGTCCGTTATCATTGCTATATTATTAGCAATATAATTACATGTATGCACTCCAGGTCACTCGCACAAATTAGCCATCGCTTCTTGATTGTCTTTTACCCTACATAATTTTTATTGCTTTTCTAGGGTTGTTATAATTCTCGATAAGTTCCATAAATGACAATCATCTGTTTCCGTGGGGAGGGAAGAGAAGGGGGTTGCTGGTATATATATATATATATATATATATATATATATATATATATATATATATATATCAGCCTATACATCATCTAGTCTTAGTTGTATTTTTTACAATTCTTTTAGCGAATTTTTGAAGAAAATTAAGCTATTGCTCTCGCCTCAAAATTTGTAGAATGTGAATTTTTGAAAAAAATTTATGCAGAAATCCATTTCAGGCTATTCTGAATCATATTCTGAAGTTTAACGCATTTTTTTATGTATGTATGTATGTATGTATGTATGTATATATGTATGTATATATGTATGTATGTATATGTATGTATGTATGTATGTGTCATTCCAGACGATAACTGTCCGTAGAATTGTGCTAGAAACTTCAAACAAATTTTAAAATGTTAAGGACACAAAACGAAAGTTCAAGTTCGTTGGCCAGCATGATCGGATTACATCTTCGGGTTGAAATTTTCAAAAATGTAGTCAAAAATTTCAAAATATCCTGTTTTTTGCGATTTGTTGTGCGAAATAATTTTTTCAGCATACTAACATGTGGTATATTCGGAATCAGCGTAAAATTTCCTATAAGAATATGTATCAAGTTTTCAAAAATTTCAAAGTTGAAAAATCAGTCAAAAATCGAAATAATGCCGCTCGCTAGTTGTAAAAATCGGTATTTTATTTCATGTCAAGATTTGATGATGTTATGATAGGATACCGTTAAGATTTCAATTGCCTTCAATACTGACCACATTCATCGAAATCTATGAATATTTACCTACATTTGTCTTTAAATCTACAAGATTAGTTTAATAATAATAAAGTATGAGTACCTCCTAATTATTCAATAATTTGATTCCATGTTTGTCCATCAAAATCATAAACTAAAATTTCTCTACACGATCAAAAGCGACTGAAATGTCGAAGATTTCTTCAAAAATTCGCTCATGGGGTCATGCTGCATGACTGGACTTTTCTTTACAACTTTTCGCGCTTCTGTACGGCGAACCCCTCTCCACTCAAGGGGGCGAGGCAATGAATGGCTTTTAGCGAAATCATCAGAACGAACTCTGATCCTCCATTTGGAGGACAGTTGATGACGTCCGCGACGCCCGAGGCAGTCGGACGTAAAGCCCCAACCTGGAATGGTTGTCTTTACTACTTTTTTTTTTTTTTTTTTTTTTTTTTTTTTTTAATTTCTTATTCAGGATTTTATTCGCTGTAGGGGTTAACCAGTGGCCATCGCTGTATCACTTGTGGCACAGCACAGTGCAGCGATGCCTCTCTCTACGGAATGTTGTTATTTATTTATTTTATTTTATTTTTTCCCCTCCCCTCCGATCCGCCAGTGGAAAATTGCCCGTGCACAACTAGGGAACCATGAATATTAGGGACGAGGCACAGCGGTACCAGCACTGGAATCCAGTATCAACTGGCATTTTATGCCCCAATGATCCAAGAGTCACATAAAAAACAGAGGGTAAATTCGAGAACCCCTCCTCAAGCAGCTTATAAAATTCCCCACAGAAGCAGAACTAGCCCACCGTTAAACAGTGCACCACTGTTAAGATGTAAAATCCGGTCCACAAATCTTCAAAAACATTATTGGAAATCATTCATAAACCATTTTTTAGAACTTTATTTTCCGGAATTAAGAAAACTAAAATAATTGAACTCTATTATTCGGAAATTATAAATGAAAATGGGTCACAAGGAATGTCCAATACCAGGCTGACTGTAGTACTGGGATAAATTCGACCAACCCATTCAGTACACTGCACTGCCTCGTCTCGGTCAAGCACACCACTGTTGTGTCTGAACCCTCCAAGGACAGTACATACGCATACAAAATTAAATACATCCTCACGAGCTCGGCAGTTGCAAAGTGAGTAGCCTTTTCGCCGAGCACTTGTCCTGTATGGATTTCAGCCTGGAAATAGCACTTGCCCTCCGCTGAACAGTGCTCTACTGCTAAAATTTAGTGCTTAGATCAGATCCTACGTCAAGGTTTGTTTGCAGAGAACGCAATGATTGTGTTCATTCTGTTTTAGATTTTGGTTGAGAATCAAGGAATCGCCTGCAACATGTGCCATCCCAGTGAGTGAACATATAGTTCCTACCCTAGCGATGAGTAAACAAGTTGCTCCTACAGAGCTAAACAAGGAGAATGTATGTGTGTGAGTGTGCGTATTAAAATTAAAATAGTGCTCATATAAATAATTACGATGTTCTAATGACGGCTCATCAGCTTTATGCATCCAGACTTGACAAGCCCCGACCGATGCTCAGTTGACGGCTCACTTGTCCACGAAGCCTTCCACTACAATGGGCTACTGTTGTACATTTCACTGATCCGATCATCACTTTGAAATGAATTCTCCTTAAAACTTATCGTTCATTCAAATTATCATGGGAAAAATAGGCAACTGGTATTGATGTCAAGATGCCGTTCCGAGAAACCTTTCGTTTTAATTGGTTGCGCTTGCCACGCCGACAAAAATTTATGTAACTTGGAAACTAATCACTTAGGGGATGTCCTGAGTTCGATCCCAGCTTGACAACAGGTTTACGGTCGACGGCAGCGTGCGGTCACGTAATCCACTGCGCACGGACGAGACGATCAGTTAATCTAATGCTTTACAGACAGCTGTAGCATTTGAATATATATGTCTTCAAAAATGTTAAGTTGGTTTCTGTGAGCTTCAAAAATTCTAAATGATTAAGCTCAAATTTTGACACGATATAGATACAGACAGCTTCAAGGATTGTTTTTATATATTTGAACTGAACCGCGAGAATAGCTTTTTTTATGCACTCTAGGTAACGCCGCACACCCAGCCAAAAGATACGTATCATTCCACAGTGAACAAAACGTTTCTAGGTACCTAGTAACTGAAACCGCTTATCGAATTCAAACATATTACGAGTATTATGATAATAAGCGACGTAGAACCAACGACAGAAGCGAGCGAACAAAACTACCTTCTAGACCAACTGATTTGGTTCCTGTATAAAACGGAGCCCCACTGAGTATGGTAGGTAGTGTATTTTGTGACAATGGACAACTGGGCGTGCTACAGCATATTAGCGAATGTTTGAAGAAAATTAAGCGCCTCAAAATTTGTAGAATGTGAATTTTTGAAAAGATTTTATGCAGAAATCCGTTTCAGGCTATTCTGAATCATATTCTGAAGTTTAACGCATTTTTTTATGTATGTATGTATGCATATGTATGCATGTATGTATGTGTCATTCCAGACGATAACTGTCCGTAGAATTGTGCTAGAAACTTCAAACAAATTTTAAAATGTTAAGGACACAAAACGAAAGTTCAAGTTCGTTGGCCAGCATGATCGGATTACATCTTCGGGTTGAAATTTTCAAAAATGTAGTCAAAAATGTCAAAATATCCTGTTTTTTGCGATTTGTTGTGCGAAATAATTTTTTCAGCATACTAACATGTGGTATATTTGGAATCAGCGTAAAATGTTCTATAAGAATATGTATCAAGTTTTCAAAAATTTCAAAGTTGAAAAATCAGTCAAAAATCGAAATTTTGTCTATCAAAATCATAAACTAAAATTTCTCTACACGATCAATAGCGACTGAAATGTCGAAGATTTCTTCAAAAATTCGCTCATGTGGTCATACTGCATGACTGGACTTTTTTTTATCTCGAACCATTCTCAAAGTATGATTTTTTAAAGTTTTTTTCTGGAAATTTTTTTCCCTATTTAAACTAAAATTTCTCTACTTCACTTTTTCCAATTTTAACTTTTTACCACATTTTCGGAATCACTGTTAAATTTTCTATACGCACTTTAATTTTTGAAAAGTACCATCTAGAGCCCATAACAGCAGCTCAAACACATGAATTTGAAAAGATAAAATTTCTGAAAATTTCTAAAATGTTAGGTACCTACTAATCTATAAAGAGAAAAGAAATCCTGGAAACTGCCGAATTTCATGAAAACTTAACTTCATTTAATGTTCTTTCCATCGGTATCGTAAATTTTACTTTTGCTTTGCTATTTAGTTATGGAAATTAATGATTATGTTTTAATGTTGGAATACATGATTTTTTTCTATTGAAATTGAGGGTTTTTTTCCTCTATGATCCTAGGTACTTGGGATCGGTTTCTACAAATTTTCCCGCTGAATGGAATAGTAAGATTTGTTACAGACCTTTCCAATTTCTTCATAACCTAGCTTTACGTTCACTTAAATAGTTTTTCCCTAAAATTAATCATAAAAGCCAAACTAACGATTTGAGATTTTAAATGTTTCAAATCGGTTATAACTGAATCGGAGAGAACTGCAAGTCTTACTATTCGATTCAGCGTGGAAAATTACGTGGTCTAAGCCTCATACTTGTATACTAAATATGTATTTACTAAGGAATATTCATTTATTTTTATCAATTTTGTCATTTGAATGTCTTATAGAGCCTGATATGGGAATGATCCAAAGCAGGTAGTTGATATCGGTGGCAAACCAATATCGGGTCCCACGTTGCATCATGTTCCTCCTTTCGGAGCACCAATATTCACTTTTCTCATTCCGTGTCTATATCTGTTCATTTAATTTTTATTGTAATGCACAGAATGATTCACTTGTGAATTATTTTAGACCGCAATAAGAGTTAACTATTATCTGTTTTACTGCCCACGTCCCTAGTATTTCTATTCTATTTGGTAGCACCAGTAGAGTTGAGGCTCTTGGACTCAAAATTCGACCACACCATTAGAGGTTCAGCCAGGGCTTACGAGCCAAAGTGGCTATTAACGTAATTTGTTGGTTCGCCCGCTACGTCTTTGGATATAAACGCCCAGACCCTCTTACTACTAATTCAGTTGTATGAAGATGCAGGTGTTCTTGAAGAGATAAACACAATAGAACAACTGTTAGATGATTTCTCTTTACTTGCCGTGAACATACGATATCGCACTTTTACCCGCAGTGGAAAAAATTCTGGGTAGGTGAGTAACTTTTTAATGATTATTGTTTGTGAATTACATTTTACAGTTTGTGAAGGACATTTTAATGATTTTTCCGGGTCGTAGGAGACATTACATAGAATTTAGCGTTAAGAGTTCACTCAGATGATTGGGATGGTTCAGCAAGTAAAAATCCCATCATACTTGGTTCATAAAGGCTCCGTTCCAAATTCCCACTTCGAAGGGTAAATAGCGTAGAAATTGGATTTTTTGAAGCATGAGATAATCTCACGCTGTTGATTATCAAGGACGATTTTTGCTACCTCTGTATTTTGACTAGATGATCATTTTGCGACCCATCGCGTCAAATTCGGTCCAGACATTCTCGAGTTAAAGCACGTTAACGAGGATACACATAAATAAAATACATAAACGGACAAAGTAAATACAATAGCGATTTTTTTTTTTTTTTTTTTTTGTTTTTTTTAAATTAAGCATTATAAAAGAAAGTCGGGGAGTACTTTTTGAGGACAATAAATAGGTGAAATGTTGAAATATTTACATACTAAAAAATACTAAAAATGCTATAAGCGGCTAAAAATCGTTCAATTAATAATTCGTTGTCGAAAATTACTCCAAATGTGAATCAACTAGAGGATAACAAACATTGAGCAAAAATATAGCTCAAAAATTGTGCCTACTCAATTCATTATTATCAGTTGAAAAATTGAGACCGCCTTTGGGACACCTTGAAAACAATTTTTTGAGGCATGTTGGACGACATATCTTGCTGAGGGTTTTCTGAACTTACTGGCTTACTGCAGGGAGGCTGCTTGAGTTAGATCGTGAAGTTTACTCTGCTGTGTGTTGTTGACAAATAACTGGTGTCCCCAAGTGCCTACATTTACGCACCGGTGAAGGTGGGTGGACTCTTTATTGTCTCCCTCTCAGCCAGCATCCCATCTTCACGCCGCGAGCCTGCTCATCCTTAGGTACTGGAGCTGGGAAGTTGCCCCACACTGCTGCTCTGCTGACCTGGGCTTTGTCTAGCAGCAGTTATAGTGGTGCGATCGAGCAACACCAACTTCCCCATAACCCAGCTCATCTGCTGAGTTTGCTGCTACACTGCATGAGTCAGTAGATGGTTAGGAGCTCTGACAGAGCTCTGAATCCTCCATTTCTTCTCAGTGGGTCGAATGGGCTTCAGAGGGCGTTGGGGCCCGCGAATAAAGGCCATGTTCATGCCATACGGGTGGTTACATTAGTCACTTCAGTGAAATGCTCTGAGGGTAGTCGCAGGACAGTGGACTCCATTTGCCGTGCCTGTCGGGTTAAAAATAAGAACCTGTATCATACGGTGGCCGCATACTACGTCATGTTGCAGTCGCCAATCAGATAGCTGGTGCTTTTTCATGCATCGGTTGGGATGGAGTTAGGACATGCCGAATGAACAGAGCTAGAAGCCGGATATTGTTGAAATCAAGCCCAGTGGGTCTGGCATAATCCTGGATGTCCAGCAATGTGTCATGTCCGATTTTTATATGTCATCCCAGACGATAACTCGCTTTGTAATCGAGATAAAATTCCGTTCTTGCGTCATACAATCAAGCTCTCTAAATAAAAGAATGAGCGTTAGCCAGTACTTTTTGAGCACGTTAAATTGATCACATTTCAAAAAAATTGCTTACAAAAAATCACAGAAAATTGCTAAAAATTGTTAGATTTATATTATTTGCACCTTTTTGGTCAAAAGAGGATTATTATCAATGAACTATACCATTACAAAATTTAAGCAAAACATTATGCTGAATAATTTACTCAAATGTCATTAATATTTGCTGAAAAATCCGCTAAAAACTAACTACTCAAACTGTAACTGAAAAAAACTTTTTAAAATCTAAAATATTTTGTGAATTGCAGAATATTATTCAGATAGAGTGGATTTGCCATGAAATTGGTGGTTAACATTTTCTTTTCACTTTAAGTGCTCAAATTTTAAAGGAATATAAGACGAATGTAACATATTATAGTTATGATAATTTATGAAAATTAGCTCAAACGATCATGCTGAATGAAAGGAACTTTTCTTATGCATTTATTATATTCAGATAGGCGTGAGTCATTCCAGACCATAACAACTCTCCTTAGGATTAATTTTGGACGCTCTTTGTCCAAAAATCAAGTATTCTAAAAGAAAGATAAGTTTGTTCGGCTGTACTTTTATAGCACAGTAAATTGATTAAATTCCAAAAATGTGCAAAGAAATCACTCAAAAGGGCGAACAAGCTAAAACCTTCTAATTTATATTTTCTACCGGAATATAACTCCAAAAAAATTAATAAAATAAGAACTAGCACATTAAAAAAGTTACGGACAATAATATGCTGAAACAGTACCTAATTTTCATTAAAAAGTGCTAAAAAATCATAAAAACCTGCAAAAAAGAAGAAAAAAAAGTGCTGGTTGAGGGGGTTTAGTCCCATATGGAGGCATTTGAAGTCGGGGCTAAGCAAATCATCACCTTAATTCCGTTCCTGTCTTCCCCCTCCCGTCTTCTAGTTTTCTCATCTACTGGACACAATTCGATTCTGTACTCGTTCATGGCTGCGGCTCCGCTCTCATCATTCCCGTGTAAGCTTTGCTTATAACCTTCTCTTTTAATTACTTTTAATGAAAAAAATGAAATCTAGTAATCCGGAGTTTTCGGCAATCTTCGGTTTCCTCTCTATGAGATACCAATTACAAGAGATACCAAGTAGATCTGTAGAGCCACATAATATGAAAATTGTTGGTACCTAATACTCCTAAATTGTCTACAATCTCGACATCGTCAACACAATCTGTCAATAATACGCATGAAAAATTCTTTTTCTAATAGTTTTCAAAGTTTACTGAACTTAATGACATGTACTTCCCGTGGATGGAGTAGGAAGATAGAACGACATGGGTGGGTCAGTAAACAATAGATATTGAGTTAGTAAGCTGCTATAATAAGAAGGGTGGTCGGTACTTAAATTTTCAGGATAAAACTTTGTCTATTATTAAGAACAAATATTACGGGTTTGACATGAAGCCTACAATTAGGTAGGTACCTATTTATCCGGAATTGGTGCTTTTCCAAGGACTCGACCCAAGAACTCATCACGTGTAGGTCCAAACACGATGTTTTGATGTGTGCCACTCAAGTGTTTATTCTCATTTCATTGACAAGTAATCTTCTCTCATTCTGGCGGTTTATCAAAAGAATTCCCAAGTCACAACTCGAGTGGCCCACAATTATTTATTGGTTCCGGAGTTCCCTTCATTGCTCGCCTTTTACGCTCGGTGTCGAAAAGGTAGATAGAAATTTATCGCGCGGTCAAAAATCGATCCCCATCATATTGTTCCACCTTTTACACCGGTATGAACGGCGCACTCCATTTGATTTTAATCCTCTCCTCGCACTAACCATTTTAACGGAATTTCAAGTGCTCACACACGGATAAAATTCGAGATTACTATCATTAGGAACTTATTGCTTTATTATGACGTCCTCACCTCTTACCAATCATATACATCAGGGAAAATTTGTACGGAACCGTTGATAGGTAAACTGTACACTCACCTAACCATAGACCATGGAAGACTTGAAGCGTAAGTAACCAAAGAGGCTGTTACATCAAGAATGACATTAATTTCTCTTATTTCGGTGACCGAGATTTGAAAATCAAAATATCAGATTCATTAATTCCTTCTTTATGTATCTGTGAAAGTTTCCTAAAATTATAACGAAGTTATAAGAGGATAAAAACAGTAAAATGTAGATATAATGTGTACCGCGTCCCGTGTAGGTATACAATGACTAAACAAGTAAAATAAATTGTGTTGCAGAAAAGTGAAATGTTATTACCTACTACGTATTTTCGAATGTGTATTTGAGAGCATTCCGCCAAATTACAAATGCACCATGAATCCAAAAATTCCCAAAATACAATCTGAAGATTCCTTAAGTGAAGGAGGTTAAGGAATAATCAAGTATTTGCTTATTCTCCGATATAATTACACCTCATACAAGCCCGTACTAACAAATAAATAATAAAGGGGCCTGTGCATCATGTTTCACATGTTCTCTAAAACCTTACCACGCTTAACTATAATGTAACCCTTATTACAGTGACGTTAAACATTTCAAAAATCCATTCGGAGGTGGACCCACTAACCCACCTTTGCAGGATCGGCTTGAGAGGTGTGCGACGTATGCAGCCGCACACTCAAGCCTTTTGGAGGGGCATAGGTGAAATTGGCCTATTTTTGTTTGAAAAAAAAAAAGATAAATTTGGCAAATTTTTAGGAATTTCAAACTAAAAGGAACTTGGTCTCAAAACTATTATAATTGAATTGAAGTTTAATTTCAAGGTAGAAGCTTTCATTTTTTTTTTTTTTTTTTAACATAGTAGTGGATAAAGGTACAAGAAAGAGTATTGAACCTATCAATTCAATCAATAATAAATCAAATTGGGAGACATAAATGTAATGCTCTAAAAGAAGCAAAAGTGTTCAAAAACTGTTTTTAGACCTCAAATTTCAATAATTTTTAGGGGGAGGGCCCCCGGACCCCACCCCACCTCCTCCCCTCTTTTACCTGGGGGTTAACCATACCCCTAGGTAGAATCATAAAATGTGAGTCTTGCACACTTGCAATTTTTCCTTAGGCTGGTCCTGCCCCTTTGTTTCCCCTTACAGCCTAACGGGGAAACATTAAAGAACACGGAACACGCTTTTATCTCTTGGTGTCGGCAGTGTAGGCTCCCAACGATATTTGGACATCGAAGGGTGACAAGGCGAGAATTGAGTTGTTCAGCGGATCGGGTTGGAGTTCAACATTTCATTCGATTCTTGTTGTCCCAGAGATGCTCCCTGACAAATCTCAATTTCCTAGGGTGACCAGGAGAGAATAATTTAGCTCACTCAGCCAATAGGAAAGAGCCCATCATTGTATTCTTCTCTTGATGTCCAAGAGAGGCACCCTACCAAATGCTTTTATTTTCTGAGAGGTTTAGGCAGAGACTTTTCCCCCCCTTCTATAGTGATACATTTTAGACTCGCTAGTATATTTTTTTACCCATAGGTCCTGGCAAAAACGGGTTCCGCACTTTAAAAAAACGGAAATACACATTCAATGATTTTATAATAGGATACCATTGGTGTCTTGATCCAAGCAACCACTTACATAGCAACTTACTAACCGATGGAGGTTGCATTTCTTTATTAGGTACTTAAATTTTTTACTGATGACCCTCTGTCTTGGTGTATTGGTGAAACACCATTTGGTTAGATAGGTATATCTTTTAGAAACCTACTGAATCATTCGACGTAACTATATAATTGTTTATACAGTTGCTTTGATGAGAAAAAAACTAATTAGCGACTGGTACTAATTATACGCATGGACTAATGCTGATAGGTTCCTACCTGAACATACAGTTGGTACAATTTATGAAGGGGATACTGACACTCCGCTAATATGAAATTACTTCTGCTTCAATAATAATATGCATGCAAGTACCTGTATTTCAGTTCTAAGGAACTCTAATGAATAATAATATATGTATGATTTTGACTTACCATGCAGCCGGTAAAAGGTGGTAAATTATGTGACAATATACTCGTAGGTACCATATCTCCAATCCTATCGTCGCTATGTCGAATTGTCAACAGCTATATGTACTTAAATTGACACTTGCGCCTTTTTGGACTGCTATTAAACTTTGTGCCCTTTCAAATTCCACAACATAGGTACCAGAAATAAGTTGTTTATCTTTTACCGAAATAAATTATAGTTACTTTCTGGTATAGTAAAATAAAAAATAATGGTCCTGGAAATTGATAGTACAGTTAAGGACTGTTTAAACTGCCTACGTATGGAGTTGTATAGTTTTAATTCAAGCCCCGTATTGTTCATATAAGTAGGAACAGCATACGTTAACTATTCTAACCCTGGGATACTGTTCTACTGACCTAACCCGTAATGTGGATAGAAGAAATATGAGAAGTGAGCCACCTAATGTCACTACCGTTTGATGCGGTAGGTACCTACTACTCCACGTTATTATTTTACCTGCTCTTTTTTCATGTTAAACATCCTTTTGTGTGCGAAATATTTATCATATGCGCATACTTACTTGTTTAGGTAGGTACCTACATCGATCAAACAATGTGATAGTAAGTAGGTATCACTTTATCATATACCTGCTTACAAAAATAATGAGATATGCGCAGGAAGGTACCTACCTACCTAATACATAGTCTTGCAACATTATACAAACATTTATGCACATACCTACTCATGCAGATAATTTTATACCCCCTAACATTCTGCGGCCTCTCCCCATAATTTTTATATCTGCCAGAATCATTAGTTTCATGTTCAGTAATCCCAGCCCTTAAATACGTAGTTCCATTTTGATTAATAGTATGTGTTACTAAGTTACTGGTAATCAGCGATTCTAAATAGTTCTCATTCAAACGATTTTTAAGTGTGGAATACTTTGTTAGCATACTGAAAAATAACTTGCACCCTCATTCTTGATAGGTAACAAAGTTTAATTATTGCGCGCAATTCACAGGGCTTGAAAATCATAACTTGTAAGGCCACAGGAAAATTAATACTTAAGTAATTTTTTTTCAGTTGACACCTTTTCATGCCATTAATTTTAATCTCATTATCCCACCTATCGTTAAGAACATGTATTTTATCAATTGTTATTACCCGGTAGGAATGCGAAGGCGGCGGGCAAATACGCGGATAAACGCATGATCGCACTGACACCCCGCGCGGCTCTGAGTTGTCAAGAAGACTGAACACTACAGCCAAGCTGCGAGCGGGAGCGCGCGCTCTCGAGCCCCGTTTTTTACCCTTTTATGCGTCGCCTGAACTCTAGCGGCACCGACCGCTACTGCCGTATTCCGCTTGCTCGAACAGTAAATTTCATCTATTACAACGGCTTTGTACCTTGCCCCTATAAAAGTGGTCGCATTGCCAATAGCAAAAATAGCAAACGCTGCAAATTATTACACAAAGGTTTATTGTTTCTGAGTTAGATAGTCCTTCTACGCAGATCATTAGTCTGTTATTATTAAACCCTGTAATATAGTACCTAGGTATATGATCAGAACATGGCGCATCGTACCTCCCAGAAGGGTTCACACCTTTATAGTTCCAGTTCGACCTGGGTTCAAAGAAGCTCTATGGTTGTTGATCCGCAAATTTAATAGAGTTGATTTTCCAACATAGAAGCCTCTGTTGTGATCCTCTGCACACCGCTTACAGATAAAATTTCACACTCCTAGGGTTAAAAGGAGAGAATTTAGAAGAGTCAGCTGATCTGGTTGGAACTCGGCATTGCATTCGACTCTTAATGTCCTAGAAAGGCTCACTGTCAAATTTCACATTCCTAGGGTGAAAAGGTGAGAATTTAGCTCACTCAGCTGATCATAGAAGAGCCCATCATTTTATTCGTCTCTTGATGTCCCGGATTGTCACCTTATCAACTTTCAACCTTGCGGTAAACAGGTGAGAATATTTAACTCTCTTTTATATTAATTTATTTTATTTTATTTTTATTACTTTTTTTATTTTTATTTTTTTATTTTTTTTTTTTATTTTTTTTTTTTTTTTTTTTTTTCTTTTTGGAATTGGTCTTTTTTATAAGCCATTGGTACTGGTAAAAGCGTTGGGGTTTCTTCAACCTCAATATAACCTTAGTTACGTTAAAACTCTTCCCAACCAAGATTGCTGCAGTTAATGAGGAGTTTTTAATATCAATTTGTGATGATCTATCTTTACGAATAGAAAATGCTCGGCTCAACCCACCAAAATCGTTTTGGTATCGTTGAATTTGTTATCGAAAGTCCTTAACGTGCAAAACCCACCATGATGATATCTAATGAAATTGTCGAAGTGAATCAGTTATAGTTGAAGTGAAGCATTTAAAATGAGGCTAGAAGCTGGAAGAGGTGAGTTGAGAAATTTCTATATAGCCTATCTTTCTCTCTAGTGTTCAAACGGTCTGCTGAAAAAAACAGCATCAAAATCAGTTCATAATTGTGGTCGCGCATACTCTCTGCAAACTTTCCGAAAGCCTACTACTCGTTCACCTCAATGACTATGATATCCCAAATCAAACTACCCTTCGGATTTTCCAGTTCAAATGTATCTTCTTGTTTACGAACGTCGTTGATGAAACAATCAACTGGTTCCCCGGCTGCTGCCTACTTTTTATAAATCTAGCCCGCTCAAAGACAATATTTTTCTTTAAACCTTAATACTTGTCAAAATAAGCAACAATGCTATCGTAATCGTCCTTAATATCAAATGTTAGTAATAATTCTTCGCCTTGATCCCCAACACATTACAAAAACATGCTCACTTGCTGGCTTTTGGATTCGAAATTTCCATTTTTTTTTTTCGGTTTTGGCGGCGGTCTTTGGGATTTGATCCTTTGAATAACGGCCTAAAGAAGGTTTCGCGCTGCTCTTTTGATGCCTTTGGCACAACGGTCACTTCGTTCAGTCTACTCATGCAGGTTGCTAACCTGCTGGGGTAACCTCTCCTCCCTGGATGTGACGAGGTAGAGTATGGGAAGGGAAGGGTCCATTTGGGTGACTAGCGAATCATACGTAGCTTTGACGGTCGGCGATGTGCTTGACTACCATAAGGTCTCCGAACCAAAGGATACATCCGCTGCTCCGATGGCGTAGCTCCTTGAAAACCTGTTATAATTATTCTGGGCTTCGGCCAGGATCTGTGTACAGAGAGTATCGAAGGCAACGTTGAGGACGTTGGAAGTGTTCCAATTCATACAAAAGGGACGATGAAAAGAATGAGGTAGCTTTGTGGTATCCAACGAACAAATTACGTTAAGACCAGCTCACCTGCTGGCTTCCGATACGACAGTTGAAAGCCATTGGGAAGACATCACCGACGTAACTAAGGAGGAATGCCAATGGGCTGCCAAGAATGGGGTAGAGATAAGAGGGCATTTTCCGGCCTCACTCCACCTGCTCCACCTTGACTTTTTTGTTGTTAAATAACAGTTTTCTATTAGATGAATATATCTGGGGGTAGACTCGTTTGAGGGAATGAATGACAGATTCGGTGCAGAGGGCCTTCAAATCGGAACCACAGTAGCCAACATATACTTCCCCCTTTTTTTGTTGAGGATATCAGGGTCTGCCCATTTGGCTCGGATTCCGAGAATTCCCCGCCTCTCTTTGACACCGGGTAGCTCGCGATCGAATCTCCTTGGTCTTCGTAATGCAGGGTGCATTGAGCCGATCCGGTTAGTCGCCTCTGTAATAATTATACCACCGCGATTGTCCAGACTGTCCATGAGGGCCAGGAGGGTGCTTGTGAGCTACTCGTGGACCTGCCCAATACTTCCCGCACTGCGGATCTCCTTATTGGGTGGATTTCTCATTCAACGTGATGAGGCATTCCAAGATATGTGGGCTAAAGTGAAGAAGCGCCGCAGAGCAAGTCAAAGAGAAGAGTCTATGTCATCAGACGATGAGCGCCAATCAGATCAGCCCAGAACAAGGCGAGAGCCTCTCACCAATGTTTGAAGAGAAGAAGCACAAGATAACAAGAAAGTCTAGAAATATTCCTTATGGGAAAAGAAACCTACAGTCCAACACTTCCAAATAGAAGCTCCTCCAAATCCTGTTGGGGATGAGATGATTTCAAGGCTAAAGAAGCAACGGCGTCGAAGGTCATCCAGCTCCGGGATCAGTTCATCGAGTGACGATCCTGATGAACGGGATCACAGGAAAACAAGGCTGGAACTCGTTGGAGCTGATTGCAAGGACGAAAGTGGCAATCTGAATGCTGATACTGGTCTCACGACATTGGACCAATCCACCAGGTTCAACAACACTAGAGGGCTGGAATAACACATCAACTTCCTCAACGCGATAATCCTTTTCCTCATTCTCTATCCGGAGATTTTCAACAAATTCGGAGTCACGCCTCCAAAAGGTGCTTTTCCACGGGCCACCTGGTATACAAGAAAAACTCTCATGGCTCGAGCACTGTCGAATGAATGCTCATGATGATATCGAAAAGTGTCTTTCTTCATGAGGAAAGGAGCCGACTTTCTGTCCAAGAGGGTAGGGGAGAGTGAGGAACAGCTGTAGCTCTAATTCAGGAGGCTCAGCAGTGGCTCCCCTCCATAATATTTTTCGAGGAGTTGGATGGCCTGGCGCCAGTAAGGTCTTCGAAACATGATCAAATCCATTCCAGCATCGTATGCACCCTCCTGGCCCTCATGGATGGTCTGGACAACCGCGGTGGTATAATTATTATAGAGGCGACTAACCGGATCGGCTGAATGCGCCCTGCTTTACGAAGACCAGGGAGATTCGATCGCGAACTATATTTCCCTCTCCCTGGTGTCAAAGAGAGGCAGGGAATTCTCAGAATCCAAGCCAAAAGGGCAGACCCTGATATCCTAAAAAAAAAAAAAAAAAAAAAAAATGGAAGTATCTGCTAGTTACTGTGGTTCCGATTTGAAGGCCCTCTGCACCGAATCTGTCATTCATTCCCTCAAACGAGTCTACCCCCAGATATATTCATCTAATAGAAAACTGTTCCTTGACAACAAAAAAGTCAAGGTGGAGCAGGTAGAGTGAACGAGCCCTAAGGGCACAGAGGTCGTGGGTGACCCTAGGCCGAAAAATGCCCTCTTATCTCAACCCCATTCTTGGCAGACCATTGGCATCCCTCCTTAGTTACGTCGGTGATGTCTTCCCAATGGCTTTCAACAGTCGTATTGGAAGCCAGCAGGTGAGCTGGTCGCCTCGTAATTCGTTCGTTGGAGACCACAAAGCTACCTCATTCTTTTCGTCGTCCCTTTTGTATGAATTGGACCACTTCCCACGTCCTCAACGTTGCCTTCGACACTCTCTATACACAGATCCTGGCCGAAGCCCAGAATAATTAAAACAGGTTTTCAAGGAGCTACGCCATCGGAGCAGCGGATGTATCCTTTGGTTCGGAGACATCTCCCTCTGGTAGTCAAGCACATCGTCGACCGTCAAAGCCACGTTTGATTCGCTAGTCACCCGAATGGACCCTTCCCTTCCCATACTCTACCTCGTCACATCCAGGGAGGAGAGGTTACCCCAGCATGTTAGCAACCTGCATGAGTAGACTGAACGAAGTGACCGTTGTGCCAAAGGTATCAAAAGAGCAGCGCGAAACCTTCCTTAGGCCGTTATTCAAAGGATCAAATCCCAAAGACCGCCGCCAAAACCGAAAAAAATTTTTTTTTTTTTTTTTTTTTAACGGAAATTTTGAATCCAAAATCCAGCAAGTCAGCATAATTTTGTACTGTGTTGGGGATGAAGGCGAAGAATTGTTACAAACATTTGATATTAAGTACAACGAAATGGACGATTACGATAGCATTGTTTCTTATTTTGGTAAGTATTGAGGTTTGAAGAAAAATACAGTCTATGAGCGGGCTAGATTTTTAAAAAGGAGGCAGCAGCCGGGGGAACCAGTTGATTGTTTCATCAACGACGTTCGTAATCTAGCAGAAACATGTGGACTGGGCAATACGAAGGGTAGTTTGGTTTGGGAAATCATAGTCATTGAGGTGAACGAGTAGTAGGCTTTCGGAAAGTTTGCAGATAGTACGCGCGACCACAATTATGAACTGATTTTGATGCTGTTTTTTTTTTTTTTTTTTTCCCAGCATGACCATTGAACACTAGAGAGAAAGATGGGCTATATAGAAATTTCTCAACTCACCCCTTCCAGCCATAAAATCACCATTTTATTGAAAAACCGTGTTTGCTTCTAACCTCATTTTAAATGCTTCACTTCAACTATAATTGATTCACTTCGACAATTTCATTAGATATCATCATGGTGGGTTTTGCACGTTAAGGACTTTCGATAACAAATTCAACGATATCAAAACGATTTTGGAGGGTCGAGCCGAGCATTTTCTATTCGTAAAGATAGATCATCATAAATTGATATTAAAAACGCCTTATTAACTGCAGCAATCCTGGTTGGGAAGAGTTTCAACGTACCTAACTAAGGTTATATTGAGGTTGAAGAAACCCGAAAGCTTTTTCCAGTACCAATTGCTTAGAAAAAAACAAATTAATTAAAATAGAGTTAAATATTTTTTGCAGCCTGGTTAACCCAGGAAAGGTGAAATTCAGCCATTTCATTAAATGTCTAAAGCCCTGCTAATTACGGACATATCAGCCCCAAAATCCATCTTAAAAGGTATTTTCTGTCATTTTAGTCCCAATACCATTGTTGGGCACTGTCTATTAGTGATTTCATCCCCTAAACATACCTGTAATGTTTTCTTTGAAAATTGTCGCGGATGTTCTTTAGTGTTATCGATCACTTCATTAGTTGGTATTCAGGGCAGGCCTAAGGGGTGATCGACGTATGCAGCCGCACACTCGAGCATTCTCTAGGCTCTAGGGGCATACAATTGGCCAATTTTGGTTTAAAAAAATTAAAAAATACATTTGGGGAATTTTTAGAAATTTATGTAAATGTTGGGCAGTGATATTCAAACTAGAAGGAACTTTGTCTCAAAACTATTATGCCCCTGACCAAGGTCCAAGGTCAGTAGAGCAGTCGCCTGCCCGTGTGGTGGTACGCGGGAAGGGTTGTGACTTATTGTCCTCACACTGTCTGAAGAAAGACTCAACACCCTTTGAATTTTATCAATTGAAAACGAGATGTCTCAGTCAATTGATTAATTGGACATATAGTTAATTCATTCTGCGAAATGAAAGCAAGAAAAGCCCTTTATAAATGTATAATAAACGAGACTATGTACCTACCTATTTTAATAGTTAATAAACTTTGGTTGTGCGTAGGCCATCATTAAACTCTGTAATTATTGGTTCGCAATCTTCTGTTGTTTTATTTTTTTAGTGCACAAAACTTTGTTTTTAGACCTTACATTACAAAGATTTTCCAGGGAACCCCTCCTCCCCCTCCCCACCCTTACCTCTTTTACCCCGATAGGGCATAAAATGTGAGTCTTGTTTGATTTTCCGGCCCTGTTGGTATTCAAAATTGCTTGTGAAATTATTACAAAATCCCTGGATCTAATCCTCGCGGACTCGCGGTTGAACGGAGGTGTGGTGAGTTATCTCAAGCTAATTGATTCGGTATGAAAGGATTAATACATTATAACTAACACTTGAGTACATGGAGTTACGTGATTTGGGAGTCTCTTTGGATATTCCAGGAGTGCCCACAGGGGGGGGGGGGGGGGGGGGGGGGGGGTCACGACGCAAACTGCGTCGTTGAAATTTTTGGGGGGGGGGGGTTAGAAAAAAGAGTATTTTTTAAACTTTTTTATGAACAAGTAATAAGATGTATACTAACAAATTAGGTAATTACTTACATTTGTAAAACAAGAAATACAACATTCTTTATCACATCAGTGTATCATTTACATTACCTATTTAATAAATATTTTATTTGGGGGGGGGGGGGGGCTCGAGTCGTTGCGCTTGGGGGGGGGGGGGGCACCCCTGGATATTCACTATTTTTAATGGTGGTCATTAACTAAGCATTATGATTACCAAAAATACGAAGTCTGGAACAGGTAGGTAGCTGTTGTTTTGATTCCACTCATGTCACGAACTCAGTAAAGAGCCGGCCGGCGAGTTGATGAACTACTCAGCGTTTCATTTGGTTTGAGACACACACGCTTTCTACCGAGAATCTCGTCATCTACCGAAGGTGAATGTCGAGCCCGCTTATCAGTTCGGTTTTGCGGGTTTGCATAGTTCTGCCACGTTAACGGCGTTGTACGACTGGACTATCCAACCGTATTAGTACTGGGCTATCCAACAAGCTGAGGTATGAGCATGGTTATTTGAATAATTGTTTACACACAGGCGGTTATTCTCAATAATCGATATTGTGAACATGACTGCAACCGCTTGTTAATTTCTGGTGATTTCATTGAGCTGGTAGTGAGTCGTTGCGCTGGTGATAAATGAATAAAACAACTTGACATAGTAGTGATAAAAGATACACCGCAAAATCTGAGTCATTAGAGAGTTTTAGGGTAGCGAAACTGACAACGCATCCGCAAACTCGACAGTATTCCTTGGCCGGAACGTAACGCGCCATGGTAACGCTGCCACGTATACGCGACGCATCACAGCCTGGCAATGCGTTTAGCGATACCACTCCAATAGTGAACGGTATCGCTTGTGTAACCTTCATTTCTCGTAACCTTATCACCGGTTATGATAAGCGGGAATAAGCTTCAGCTGTTTTATTTATTTATCTTTTTCACATCAACCAGAAGGGTAATTGGCTGCAACCTTCCAGTGTTTTTGCTATTTGAAGTACTGTGACATGGAGAGTTGCATAAACGCTAAAGTTGAGGTTTCTTTTGCATCGAGACTAGATACGTTGAACGTGAGGCCCATGCAGGGACGGATTAAATCCGAGAGGCAGAAGGAAAAAATTACTTCATCTATCGATGCCAATCTACAAATCTGTGCGTTTGAATTTTGGTTGGCCTACAAACTGTTTAAGTGTCCACTGGGGATCAATCGGGGATGACGGAGTGTAAAGGTGGTCGTCCACTAGGTCGACAGAGCGGCGCGGCGCGGGTGAGTCGAAAATTTTTCGCTCTCGACCGCTCTCCAAACTTCTGGAGTGTGGCTCGGCGCACCGCCAAAACATTAAGCACCGCCCCATCAACCTAGTGGACGAAGGTCGAAGCGAAAAATTTTCGACCTGGGCCATTTTTGTAACCGTTCGTGCATAAAATATTATATATATGGAAAATTATGTGCAAATTTTATGCAGAAAAATGTACTTAAATTTCATTAAAATGTGTTAAAAAAATCTATAAAAACTCCAAAAAATCCAAGATCTCTTTTTTAATCGCAGAATATTGTTTAGAGCGGGTTTCTGGCCATAAAATTAGTAGTTAACAATTTCTGCTCCCACAAAGTCCTTAATTTTCAAAACAGTGTAACATAATATACCTAGTACGATAATTTACGAAAATTCGCTCATACGATCATGCTGCATGACTGGAAGTTTTTAGCACTTTCTTGGTTATTTCTCTAATAGATGGATGGCTCGTCGAATTGTAGTGTCTTGCTTCACTATCTGTGGATTAATCATTTCATGAAGCTCAAAAACTTTTCAAGAGACATCCTGAAATATTGGACGAATTTCCTTTCATCGCTCAATAAATCATGGAAATGACGGATCGAAAAATGAAATCCGCCCCATAGTGGACGAACCTCTAAGTGTCGAAAAAAATTGTTTTTAGTGTTTGAGTTTAGCTTCATCATGAAACTAGCATCAAAGATAACGTTTCTTCTTTAAAACACAAGGCAGTAGATAAGGAATACAATTTTTATTGATAATAAATTATGATCGGTGTGTTGCCTTTCATTGACTATGGTAGGGGTGGTTTGAGGGGGATAAGCCTTTTGGTAGGCTGCAACACATCGTGATTTATTAGTGTTCAAATACTTTCGCCTGTAACAGGCCTCATCAGGGATCTACTCGTAAAATATAAATTATCTGCTGCTCAGACATAAGTCTTAGTACTAGGGTTCAGATTGTTAAGAGTTGACTTGAGTGACAGCTTTTATGGTAGGTGCTAGTTGGGGAACTTATTAACTGTATTTTTCTCTCGTCTACCGCTTTTGGTAACGGCAAGAATGCATAAAGAAACGAAGAAGAAGAAACGAATGATGTTTTCTTAACTGATTGCAACCAGTGTTTTTTGATTGAAGTGAATTATTCACTGTTGTACTTTGACCAGATATAGATAAAAAAATTGTTTAACAAGGAAATTATTATTTATATTTACATTTTTAATTAAAAATGTACTTTGTTCATTTAATTTTATTGTGAATTTTTTTTAAATGTTTTTGTTCCCCAACAGAACAAATTGAAAAAATAGTGTATTGTTATTTAACCCTGTGTTTACAATATAAATATATACTTAATTTATAAATAACGTTACATCAAGAGGTGTTATGTTATTACGTAGTATTGATTCATTACTCCAGCGTTTGATGTTTCATTCCCTGCATTTTTCGATATAATTTTGCCAAAAAAATTATAATCATGTTATTGTAGTCAATTATATAATAATATATAATTATATAATTATTATATATATATATATATATATATATATATATATATATATATATATATATATATATATATATATATACATATATATAGATATAGATAGGCAATTAGAGGGGGTCTTTCTGGTCCCTGTATCAACATGAGGGGTATTTCTGGTCCCGAGTGGGTCCCGAAAGCGGGCTCCGTTTTCCTGCGCTTTGGTGGTATAAATCGGGGGTTTTTCGGGACCCGCCCTTGTATACCCGAAAGCGGGCTCCGTTTTCCTGCGCTTTGGTGGTATAAATCGGGGGTTTTTCGGGACCCGCCCTTGTATACCTAGTTATATATATATTGCGGGTCCCGAAAACCCCCTGATTTATACCACCGAAGCCAGTAATTACTTTCTCTCAATGTGCTCTCTCACTCGCACACATCCACACAGTCACAAACACCATCTGGCAGTGGAGGGGAAATACTTCCTGTAAACCGATTACTACAACCGTAAGTGGTGGAAATAATTATCAAAAAAGTTATGAAATCATAGTTATGTCTTGTGAAGCAGTTGTGAGCTCATCAGCCGCTTGTGGATGAGTGGAGGGGGAAATTTTCCTGCAAATCGATTATTACAGCCCTCAGTGGTGGAAAAAATTCGAGAAAAAGTTATGAAGTTATGTCTTGTGAAGCAGTTGTGAGCTCATCAGCGGCTCGTGGGATAGTGGAGGGAGATATTTCCCTGTAAATCGATTATTAGAGCCCTCAGTGGTGGAAAAAATTCGCAAAAAAGTTATGAAATCATAGTTGGGCGGCTCATGGGTAACTGGAGGGGGAAATTTTTCCTTTAAATCGATTATTACAGTCCTCACAGGCCAACTATCCCAGAATTTTGCATATTTGTCTATTGAACTCCTTAGTTTTTAAATGTCCGCTCATATCCTCAAAGAAGTTAACATTTATCAATCATTGTTCTAACCTGTTTGAAAATGTTACACAACAATAAAAACACATACTTATGTACATCTTAGATTGAAAAGGTTACATTATGGAAAAAATGAAGGAAATTCGGCGCTCCGCGCCTCGCCAGGGGGCAAGCCCCCTGGACCCCCGGTTACCTCTATTTACATACTTCGGACGAAATTATTGAAACACAGAATGTGTTTGCGTTGTCGCGCAACCAAGTGACAACCAAACAAGCGTCATTGTTTACTATTCATTTATAACATCAATTTATATAGTTCGCAGTAGTTAACATAATATTGTTGGATAAATCGAGAGCTTTCGAACGAATGGTCAACGAATTTTGTGGGATGAAAAACGACGAAGTACCATTTCCCTAGCAACGACTCGGTTGTACGTGAAAATCATCCGTCACACATTTCGTTACCATCCCGCGTTCCATTTTCGGCTAGTTAGTCCATGGCTAAAACACATTCTGTGTTAAAAGTAAAATATTTATGGAAGTTTTAATTTTCAGACATGATATGCAAGTTTAAGAACATTGGGAACATCTCGTTTTGTTTGTTCGAACAAATGTTATTGAACTTGATATTACAGTAGCTTTTATTCCTAAATGTCCCTAAATCTCTGGAAATTTTTGCTATGATTAATCAATACTTACGAAATTGCTCCATCTGCAAATTATTACACAATGGCTTAACCCGGAAACCCCACTACAAATTATTACACAATGGTTTAATGAGAAATCTCACTACAGACTATTACATAACGGCTTAATGAGAACTTCAAAGTGCAAATTATTACACAATGTCATGATGAGATCCGCTGCAAACCATTAAACAATGACATACCTAATGAAAAACCTCCCACTACAAATTATTACACAGCGGCTTAATGAGGCATCCTTCTGCAAATTATTACACAATGGCTTAATGAGAAAACCTCGCTGCAAATTATTACACAATTCCTTAACACGGAAACACTCACTGCAAATTATTACACAATGGCAAATCCTCCCACTGTAAATTATTACCCAACGGTCCAATTTGGAAGCTTAATTTGGAGGCTTAATTTGGAAGGCCACGGTAATAGAAAATTCTTTATATATCTCATAGGAAAGATTGACAGCCAGAGTGTGATTTTCGCCATGAAGATGCTTCCCAACAAAATATTTACCATATATTTCAAGAATGTTCTGCAACAAGATCCGAATTCAATTAGTTTCTGAGAAGTCAACACATCGACGAAGCAAACTCAATACAGTCATTTTTGAAAATAAATATCCATGAAATAGAAAAATTGAATGAAATGTACGAATGGATTCAACACCGAAAACGCTGCAAATTATTACACAAAGATTTATTATTTCTTTATTAGATAACCCTTCTTTGCAAATCACTTAGGTATCTAAGTTTATTAGACGTATTCTGTGGTACTTTATCTGAGCCATTCTACAAAAAGGTGCCAACTTTGCAGAAAGGTGTGTGGAAATTTTTTCTGCAACGAACTCATACAAATTTGGTATCATTCGACTCGTTACGATGTCTACTACTCGTTACTGGGAAGGGCGAGAAAGTTTGATCTTTTTTCTGAATGTGCTTTTTAGGTTAAAGAAATGGTGCCGGCTCTACTTTCATAAATCCATTAAAAAAAGTAAATCGGTTTGAACACCAACTGTGGAGTCAATGCGTTTCTGTATCATGATCCGCGTCGGACAGAATTCGTTTCCCCGTGTTTACCTCACAATATGAATTGATAGGCCAAAAAATATTGCAAATTTTGTGGTTTTCATAATTTGGATGGATTTATTCTTCTTCCCAGTCTTTTCCAGGGGCTAGTGGTTGTGAAAAATTTATACTTTTCAAAACCTCGTGACGTATTCTTCGAGTTACAACAGTAAGCTTCTCGAAAAATGAACTCTTTTATTTATAAAAAGGCCGAGTATTCTCGTTAGGGACGGTAATGGGTTGGGTAGATCATCTCATAGGGGCCTATGATGAATCTGGGCAGTTTAATACAGGTCCAAGAGAAAAATCTATTTAAAAAAATCATCGGTCAGAATCTCAGCAGTTGACTCGGAAAATATGAACTCAGTAGGTAATTTTCAGTTTCGTTAAATTATAATTTATTGATCACAGGGTAGTATTTTGGTTTATTATTTTCAATAATGAATGTTGTAGTCGAACCAGAAAAAAATTTGCCCCCCTTAAAAATTTTTTGTTTTACGTTTCTAGATATTTAAAACCCGAAAATCAAATGCTAGTAAATAAAATTCGACCGTCCACCGTACGTAGCTTTTCACCGAAACTAAATACTGGACCAAACTAAATGAAACTAGTGTCAAAAGTCGAATTTTTTATAGTCTAGTTGGGACTGAATTCTCGGCATCACTTTCTTTCAATCCTAAAGGGTAGAATCAAAGGGCCGAAATATCAAAAATCAGAATATCGAAAACTTTCTAATGTTTTTATGTTCGTTATTGATAGTCATCCCTTCAATGAATCGAATGAGTCCACTCGGATCGCTTAACATTCAACCATTCGCTTTCCCTAAGGGCTAGAACATGAAAGAAAAAAAAAAAAAAAAAAAACTTCAACACGAATATGAATGCAAAAATCTCCGAACATAGTAAAAATTGCCTATAATAGTAAGTATAGTAAGTAAGCCTGAACATAATAAACTGTGACGGCCGAATCAACTGATGTAATTTACAATGCCATTATCTTTACAAGAGTTCCTTTTGAAACGAGGCTTTCAAAATATCTTATGTTTTATATTTGCGGACAAGTGAAACTTAGGTGTGTGTTTTACTGTATCAGATTAAATTTCAGTTGTTCAATCGGTGGATTTCCTCGTCGTGTATATATACAGTATGTTGCACCATTGTAGGTATTTTGACATCAGCTTTTCTTTCGTACAGAGGGACTAGGGAAGATTGATGTTCACGAAGTAATCACATACTACAAGGTATAGCGACACATTGATCAGCTGAAGGATCCTCATGGGTAATTCCTTTCTAATCGATACACCGTGCTAAAATATAAGTAGTATAGCTCTTTTTATGGCATCTAGAATACAATTACAAGGTAACAAGGCGCCGAGTTTAGATAATGTATCAGAGACAACATCTTATGAACATAGATGAATGAATTACGTGAAAGGGTTATCTAGTTCAGAAATAATAATGTCCAGTCTTCTTTCAACTTCATGTTCAGTCTTTTTCAACTTCAAGGTAAATAACATTTTTTGAAATGGCAAACTTGAGTAAAAATCAGCTACCTACCAGTTTTATAAAATAACCGGTAACTGAAATTGTGAACTAACTCGTAAGTGAGTCAGATTCTCAACAGTGCGTCAGGTTTTGAGGATACCATATCACTAAAGTATGTACCATTTTATCAAGGTAAATTTTCTCTTGATCATCTTCTCCCGAGTAAAATGCGCAGGAGGGCTGTTGGGTTGCACTTTGTGTTCAATAACCACTAGTCTACTCGTACACTTGCCCTTTAAAAATTAGAGGTTTCCTCCCAAAAAGGAGGCCGTATCCGTTTTATAAGCTGATTTTTTTTTTTTTTTTTTCTTCTTTTTTTTTTCTTCTTCTTCTAGATTGAATCACTGCCAAGTTTTTCTTCAAGGCTTCTTGCATCAATTTTAGATTTACCTAGAAAGCTGATGTGGGAGGCTCTTTTATGATTGCGCACAGTCTAATTAACGAAAAAATTATTAATACCAAGCTTGTAATTCTAGTGTTCACCTTATTTTGGGTTCAATTTCAGTTGTAATAGCTATTGGGTACCTGCGTGACTGCTTCATAATGTCTAAATGAACTTCTATTATAAGATTGCAAGTAGGGCTGGTAAGAGTAATTTGGAAGTATTACTTCAGTAATATGGTATCGTCAGAACCTGACGCACTGTTGAGGTCATCACTCACTCACGGGGGCAAACGCTCAACAGCCCAAGGTCGGAAGCGACTATAAGTACATGAACCAGAGCGCTCTTGGTGAGGATGAGTTCAACGAAAAAGAGTCAAGCGAAGGTCATGAGAAAAATCGAGTTACACAATTTCGAAATTTCCCCTCAACTCCCTGCGGCCAATAAAATTGAGAAACTGAGGTTTATAGAAACTTGAATAGATGGAGAGCATGAGAAAAAAATGGACCTAAAAAATACATAACATTTTTTTTTATTTTTTTATTTTTTTTAATGCATTATTTTTTTTTTAATGCATTTTTATTAGAAAGTTAGGGCTGAGTTACAGGGACAGTCAAGAGGTGTTGGAACTTACAGTGTTTGAAAATAGTAATAACCGCATAGTGAGTGAAGAAATTGTTATAGGTGCTGATCCAGTCGACATTCATTAGTAACTGTCGGGGCTGAAAAATCGACATTAAAAGATGAATTACATTGACTTGGCACCTTTTCGTATAAATGCCCATCTAAACTCGGCTCCACGCGCCTCTATACCTTGTAATTGTATTCTAGATGCCATAAAAAGAGCTCCATTTATAATTCAGCACGGTAGATCGATTAGGAAAGAAATTAGCCACAAGAGTCCTTCTGCTGACCAATGTGCCTCCATACCTTGTAATTCACTTCTAGAGTGACTTCATCTTGAATATAACTCCGTGAACACCAAACTTTACTAGTACCTTTGTATGAATCAAAAGCTGATAAAGCAATAAAAGCTGAAACGACGTAGAAATCCACTGATAGATCAACTGAAGTTAAACGGGATAAAATAGAACACCTACCTACGCTTCACTTGTCTGCAAACATTTAACGTAAGTCATGAACCATTGCTATTATATCAGCTGATTCTTTCGTCACTTGACGCTTGGACGCTTGGACACTTGAGGGAATTCAGGGTGTTATTTTTTTTATTTATTACTGTTATTTCCAAAGTTTTCGATATTCTGATTTTTCAATATATCAGCCCTTTGATTCCACCTTTAAGATAAACAGACAGCGATGCCTCGAACTCTGTCTTAATTAGACCCCAAATGTGATTTATGACCCATGTTTCATCAAGTGTGATCCAGTAGTTTCGGAGAAAAGCTCTGGACGGAATTTTTTTTCTTTCGAATTATGGATTCTAATCATCTTGAAACACAAATCATAAAATCGCGAGGGGGGGATGAAAATTATTTTTTGCCTTGTTCGATTAGAAAGGTTCATTATTGAAAATAATAAACCATATACAACTGTAAGATCTACTTCAACACCAACCACAAAACGCCCTGTGACCGACATGAGTCTCTAAAGACCTACGACATTTAAAAGATAATAGAAGAAGAAGGAGAAGTGCCTACACCTTGTTTCACCTAGTTCACCAAGTCACACTTAGTTTCTTCTACTAACATACAGGTTAAGGGGAGACCGGATAGGATGTAAAAAATTGGTAAGTATTTTTCTCAGCCATTTTTAGGACAATTTTGATGGAGTTAGTGGCATTTTCCTATGGAAACAGTACCATACTGCAAATCACAATTTAAAATCCAATTTTTGAAAATTTTGCTAAAAAAAAAAAAAAAAAAAAAAAAAAAAAAAAATCTTTTTTTGCATGAATTTGTAATTTGAATTAAATAAATAATGCCCATGGCTAAAAACATTGTGGTTTTCAGTAGCTAATATTAAAAATAAACTAATACCATCTATCGCATCAACATAGAGAATAAATTAGCTGAGAAAAATTTGTTATCAGGTAACGGGGAATTCTGAGGTATGCATAGGCCGCGGGGGGGGGGGGGGGGGGGGGGGGGGGTGGATTGTCAAAGTCACGCATGCTCCCGCCCAAGACGGCTGGCTGATCCGTTCCTTCGCTACCTCCCTATCGACTCATCCTAGGTGCCGGGATTTTATGACGAGCTTGGTTCACTTCACTTTTCCTCAGAATAGATATGTGTTCATAATATCGGTACCTACCTTTCGCTTGGTCACTACAGAAGTCCCACAAAAATTATCTTGTCTCCAAAATTACCAGTGCATTGTTCCCGCCAATACGGCAGACCAACAGCAGACTTCACAGCACCACTCAACAGGGGGTCTTCTAAGATCATTAACCCCCCTAGCTCGCGCCAAACTCTCCACGCCCTCCCCCATCTACCCTTGAGTTCAGTTTTCAAGCTTTGTACTCGTAATCAAAACAGGGAACCTTCATATCTGCAGTCTGCAAGAGGGGGAGGGGGAGGGATGATCTTAGAGGACCCCCTGTTGAGTGTTGCCGTGACGTCTGCTGTTGGTCTGCCATTTTGGCGGGAACAATGCACTGGTAATTTTGGAGACAAGATTATTTTTGTGTGAGTTCTGTAGTGAGGTAGTAAAATGGTAGGTAGGTACCGATATTATGTATACATGTCTATTCTGAAGAAAAGTGAAGTGAACCGAGCTTGTCAATAAATCCAGGCACCGAAGATGAGTAGATAGAGAGGTAGCGAGGGGACGGATCAGGCACCCGTCATGGGCGGGCAGGTGATACAATCCCCTGGGAGGGGGAAGGTAGTGGACACGGGGTGAACAGTGAGCGCAATAATACCATCTACCAGTAGCCGGCTGAACTTGCGTGACTTTGACAATCCACTCCCACCCCCGTATGGCCTATGAATATCTCGGAATTCCCCGTTACCTGATAACAAAAATTTCTCAGCTAATTTATTCCATATGATGATGCGATAGATGACATTCGTTTCTTTATAATATTAACTACTGAACACCACAACTTTTTTAGCCATGTGTATTTTTTATTTAATTAAAATTTCAAATTCATGCAAAAAAAAAAAAAATGTTTAGCGAAATTTCCAAAATTGGATTTTAAATGGTGAGTTGCAGTATGGAACTGTTTCCATAGGAAAATGCCGCAAACTCCATCAAAATTGTCCTAAAAATGGCTGAGAAAAATACTTACAAATTTTTTACATCCTATCCGGTCCCTCCTTAACCTATTTGTTAGTAGAAGAAACTAGGTGAACTAGTTGAAACTTGGTGTAGGCACTTCTCTTTCTTCTTCTATTATCTTTTAAATGTCGGGCACAGGGCGTTTCGTGGTTGGTGTTGAAGTAGATCTTACAGTTGTATATTGGTTATTATTTTCAATAATGAACCTTTGTAATCGAACAAGACAAAAAATAATTTTAATCCCCTCAAGATTTTATGTTTCGGGTTTCAAGATGATTTGTGACAGTTCCCGCAATATCCAAGAGAATGCGCTGCACGTCTGTCGCTTTGGAGCCAGGCGGCCCATTCTCACGTTGTCGAATTGCTATGGTTGGCGATAGATGACGATCCGAGAAACAGAAAATGATCTTCTCCGAACATAGCACAGATGCTATTAGTACGAGTTGTATCTCTTATGGTACTGTTGACCCACCTCTCTCTCTATGTGTGTGGATTTAGGCCCCCATTGCACCTTTAGGGACTCCAAGTTCGTTATAGATTAGAATCCCAAAATTAAAAAAAAAAAAAAAAATCCGTCCAGAGCTTTTCTCCGAAACTACTGGATCACACTTGATGAAACATGGGTCAAAAATCACATTAGGGGTCTAATTAAGACAGAGTTCGAGGCATCGCTGTCTGTTTGTCTTAAAAGGTGGAATCAAAGGGCTGATATATTGAAAAATCAGAATATCGAAAACTTTGGAAATAACAGTAATAAATGAAAAAATAACACCCTGAGGGAATAGCGTCAAGTGGACGAAAGACGTCCAAGTGTCCAAGCGTCCAAGCGTCAAAAGACGAAAGAATCAGCTGATATAATAGCAATGGTTCATGACTTACGTTAAATGTTTGCAGACAAGTGAAGCGTAGGTAGGTGTTCTATTTTATCCCGTTTAACTTCAGTTGATCTAACAGTGGATTTCTATGTCGTTTCAGCTTTTATTGCTTTATCAGCTTTTGATTCATACAAAGGGACTAGTAAAGTTTGGTGTTCACGGAGTTATATTCAAGACGAAGTCACTCTAGAAGTGAATTACAAGGTATGGTCTATGGAGGCACATTGGTCAGCAGAAGGACTCTTGTGGCTAATTTCTTTCCTAATCGATCTACCGTGCTGAATTATAAATGGAGATCTTTTTATGCCATCTAGAATACAATTACAAGGTATAGAGGCGCGTGGAGCCGAGTTTAGATGGGCATTTATACGAAAAGGTGCCAAGTCAATGTAATTCATCTTTTAATGTTGATTTTTCAGCCCCGACAGTTACTAATGAATGTCGAATGGATCAGCACCTATAACAATTTCTTCTCTCACTATGCGATTATTACTATTTTCAAACACTGTAAGTTCCAACACCTTTTGACTGTCTCTGTAACTCAGCCCTAACTTTCTAATAAAAATGAAAATTTCATGGGGTAATGTATTTTTCAGGTCCAACTGAAAACTTTTCATGCTCTCCATCTATTCTAGTTCTCAATTCTCAATTTTATTGGCCGCAGGGAATGGAGGGGAAATTTCGAAATTGTATAACTTGATTTTTCTCATGACCGTCGCTTGACTCTTTTTCGTTGAACTCAGCCTCACCAATAGCGCTCTGGTTCATGTACTTATAGTCGTTTCCGACCTTGGGCTGTTGAGCGTTCTCGTGAATGAGTGATTACCTCAACAGTGCGTCAGGTTCTGACGATACCATATTACTGAAGTAATACTTCCAAATTACTCTTACCAGCCCTACTTGCAATCTTATAATAGAAGTTCATTTAGACATTATGAAGCAGTCACGCAGGTACCCAATAGCTATTACAACTGAAATTGAACCCAAAATAAGCTGAACACAAAAATTACAAGTTTGATATCAATTATTTTAACACAGAATGTGTTTTAGCCATGGACTAACTAGCCGAAAATGGAACGCGGGATGGTAACGAAATGTGTGACGGATGATTTTCACGTACAACCGAGTCGTTGCTAGGGATATGGTACTTCGTCGTTTTTCATCCCACAAAATTCGTTGACCATTCGTTCGAAAGCTCTCGATTTATCCAACAATATTATGTTAACTACTGCGAAGTGCGTGTCCAACAAACTGAGTTATGAGCATGGTTATATAAATAATTGTTTACACACAGGTGATCATTCTCAATCATTGATATTGTGAACATGATTGCAACCGCTTGTTAATTTCTGATGATTTCATTGAGCTTGTGTTTCGATGATTTGATTCATAGCAGGTGATCTGAGTATTACGAAAACGGGTTCAATTTGTGAAGCGGAGGTTAAATAATTTGAATAGGTAATTTCTATACTTTACACTCTAGGAAGCTGTAATTTCGTTTGTAGCCTCTTTAGGACATTTACTTGACGATGCTCAGGGTCCGGATCAGATGAGTGGCTTTTAAAGCTAATTTCTATACTTTACACTCTAGGAAGCTGTAATTTCGTATGTAGCCTCTTTAGGACATTTACATGATAAATCGCTCTTGATTTATCACGAATTTATTTCGTATTTTTTTTTTTTCGTAGTTTCATACTATAACTATATAAATTGATGTTATTAATGAATAGTAAACAATGACGCTTGTTTGGTTGTCACTTGGTTGCGCGACAACGCAAACACATTCTGTGTTTCAATAATTTCGTCCGAAGTATGTAAATAGAGGTAACCGGGGGTCCAGGGGGCTTGCCGCCTGGCGAGGCGCGGAGCGCCGAGTTTTCGTTAATTAGACTTTGCGCAATCAGAAAAGAGCCTCCCACATCAGCTTTCTAATCAAATCTTATAATAGAAGTTCATTTAGACATTATGAAGCAGTTCCGCAGGTACCCAATAGCTATTACAACTGAAATTGAACCCAAAATAAGCTGAACACTAAAATTACAAATTTGATATCTATTATTTTTTCGTTAATTAGACTGTGCGCAATCATAAAAGAGCCTCCCACATCAGCTTTCTAATCAAACTAAAATTGATGCAAGAAGCCTTGAAGAAAAACTAGGCAGTGATTCAATCTGAAAAAGTTGAGAAAAAGAAGAAAGGGACATGAAGAAGAAATTTTTTAAAAAATCAGCTTATAAAACGGATACGTCTTCCTCCTTCTTGGGAGGACACTTCCAATTTTTGAAGGGCACGTGTACGAGTAGATTAGTGGTTATTGAACACAAAGTGCAACTCAACAGCCCTCCTGCGCATTTTACTCGGGAGAAGATGATCATGAGAAAATTTACCTTGATAAAGTGGTACATACTTTAGTGATATGATATCCTCAAAACCTGACGCACTGTTGAGAATCTGACTCACTTACGAGTTAGTTCACGATTTCAGTTTCCGGTTATTTTATAAAACTGGTAGTTAAGTTTTACTTAAGTTTGCCATTTCAAAAAATGTTATTTACCTTGAAGTTGAAGAAGACTGAACATGAAGTTGGACGAAGACTGAACATTATTTTTAAAAACGCTACAAATTATAACACAAGGTTTATTATTTCTGAACTAGATAACCCTTCTACGTAAATCACTCATCTATGTCCATAAGATGTTGTCTCTGGTACATTATCCTATTTCGGCGCTTTGTTAACTTGTAATTGTATTCTAAATGCCATAAGAAGAGCTAGGTATACTACTTATATTTCAGCACGGTATATCGATTAGAAAGGAATTACCCACAAGGATCCTTCAGCTGATCAGTGTGTCTCCATACCTTGTAGTATGTGATGACTTCGTGAACATCAATCCCTCTGTACGAAACAAAAGCTGATGTCAAAATACCTACAATGGTGCAATGTACTGTATATCGACACGACGTGGAAATCCACCGATAGAACAACTGAAATTTAATGAGATACCATAAACACCTACCTACGCTTCACTTGTCCGCAAATATATAACATAAGATTTGAAGGGTCACGGGAAAGAACGATCAGAGTCAATTTTTGGTCCGAAATGAGATAGTGGTGCCATCTTGCAGGTCTTAAAGAAACGCATGTATCGCTTCGGGAAAGAATGATAAAGGTTAGCGTCAAAATACAGAGAGAAAGATTTTAGGTGGCGAAAAAAAAAAAAAAAAAGATCAGAGATCGTGCGCTGACGGCTAAAAAGGATCACAGTCCTATTAACCTCACTTGTTGATGATCGGTCGGATTTTATTTACTAGCATTTGATTTTCGGGTTTTAAATATCTAGAAACGTAAAACAACAAAATTTTAAGGGGGGTTAATAATAATTGAAAATAATAAACCAAAATACTACCCTGTGATCAATAAATTATAATTTAACGGAACTGAAAATTACCTACTGAGTTCATATTTTCCGAGTCAACTGCTGAGATTCTGACCGATGATTTTTTTTTTTTTTTTTTAGGTTTTTCTCTTGAACCTATATTAAACGGCCCAGCTTCATCATAGGCCCCTGTGAGATGATCTAACCAACCCATGACCGTCCCTAACGAGAATACTTAAAACTCGGCCTTTTTATAAATAAAAGAGTTCATTTTTTGAGAAGCTTACTGTTGTAACTCGAGAATACGTCATGAGGTGATGAAAAGTAGACATTTTTCACAACCACTAGCACCTGGAAAAGACTGGGAAGAAGAATAAATCCATCCAAATTATAAAAACCACAAAATTTGCAACATTTTTTGGCCTATAAATTCATATTGTGAGGTAAACACCGGGAAACTAATTCTATCCGACGCGGATCATGGTACAGAAACGCTTTGACTTCCACAGTTGGTGTTCAAACCGATTTACTTAATTTTAATGGATTTATGAAAGTAGAGCCGGCACCATTCTTTTCATCAACGTTTCTTTAACCTAAAAAGCAGTGTACCATTCCCAAAAAAGGTCAAACTTTCTCGCCCTTTCCAGTAACGAGTAGTAAACATCGTAACGAGTCGAATGATACCAAATTTGTATGATTTCCTTGCAGGAAAAATTTCCACACACCTTTCTGCAAATGTTGGCACCTTTTTGTAGAATGGCCCAGATAATGTACCACAGAATACGTCTAATAAACATAAATAAGTGATTTACGTAGAAGGGCTATCTAATACAGAAATAATAAACCTTTGTGTAATAATTTGCAGCGTTTTCGGTATTGAATCCATTCGTTCATTTCATTCAATTTTTTAATTTCAAGGATATTCATTTTCGAAAATTACTGTATTGAGTTCGCTTCGTCGATGTGTTGACTTCTCAGAAACTAATTCAATTCGGATCTTGTTGCAGAACTTTCTTGAAATATATGGTAAATATTTTGATGGGAAGCATCTTCATGGCGAAAATCACACTCCGGGCTGACAATCTTTCCTATGAGATATTTAAAGAATTTTCTATTACCGTGGCCTTCCAAATTAAGCCTCCAAATTAAGCTTCCAAATTGAACCGTTGGGTAATAATTTACAGTGGGAGGATTTTCATGATTTGCCATTGTGTAATAATTTACAGTGAGTGTTTCCGTGTTAAGGAATTGTGTAATAATTTGCAGTGAGGTTTTCTCATTAAGCCATTGTGTAATAATTTGCAGAAGGATGCCTCATTAAGCCGCTGTGTAATAATTTGTAGTGGGAGGTTTTTCATTAGGTACATGTCATTGTTTAATGGTTTGCAGCGGAGGTTTCTCATTTAGCCATTGTGTAATAATTTGCACTATGAGGTTCTCATTAAACCATTGTGTAATAATTTGCAATCAGGGGATTTATGTTAAGCCATAGTGTAATAATTTGCACTGGGGTTTCTGTGTTAAGCCATTGTGTAATAATTTGCAGTGAGGAGTTGTCATTATGCCATTGTGTAATAATTTGCAAAACGATGCCTCGTTAAGCCGTTGTGTAATAACTTACAGTGGGAGGTTTTTCATTATGTCAATGTGTAATGATTTGAGGCGTGGTATAAAAACAATTTAAAAAAAAACTCCATTGTGTAATAATTTGCGTATTGTAGTGAGAGTCTTTTTCCATGACGAAAAGCAAAGATGCTCGAAATTATATTTCCCATGGGGCAGGTGAAACTAAGAACGTAGAATGTCAAAGTTCAGTGCTCAAGTCGGGTGTCATCTATTAATCCGGCCCTGCGAGAGAGAGGAATATTGGTGGTTGAAACCAGGGGTTTTTCGGAGCCCGGAAGATAAGAATATTGGTGGTAGAAATTAGGGGTGTTTCTGGGCCCGGGGAGTGGGTTCCAAAAGCTGCTTGAACGAGAGGGCCCAGAAAGACCCCTCGTAAGACTATATATATATATATATATATATATATATATATATATATATATATATATATATATATAATATATATATATATATATATATATATATATATATATATATATATATATATATATATATATGTGTGTGTGTGTGTGTATTTATTAGTGTACATGGATTTTTGGTAGCCAAGCTAATATTTGTACAAATAAAAATTACCTGTTTTTCACATGCAAAAATGTGGGTCTAAAACCTCTAAAACTGCTAGTTTTTAAGGTCTTTTTTCACAAAATTTCCAGGGGGGAGCCCCCCCCCCCTCCTCCGGTAAAAGAATTCCGGGAATTCCGCCCCCTTCCACGAAATTCTATTAATCCGTCACTGCGCCCATAGCAACGCCAATTCGCCGACGTTACAGCGACAACGTGACAACGTATCCCCTACGAATTTCGGGATACGTAATAACGATACGTTTTTTCTTGTTTGCCACTAAAACTCTCTATTCTTACATGCGGGTTTCACGGGCTAATGTGAAACGCGTGAGCTAAAACACATTCTGTGTTTCAATGATTTCATTCGAAGTGTGTAAATAGAGGTAAGCGGGGGTACAGGGGGGATTGCCCCCTGGCGAGGCGCCGAGCCTATGTTGTTGTTGTTTTAGTTGTATTTCATTATTGCGGCAATGTCATGGCAGAGGGTGGCAATAATAACCAGGATCCGACCCGTTCAACGGGTCTGACTAATCGCAATTCCGCTTGCTTTACATTTGTACCTGAAGAAGGAATGGAGAGAAGCACTTGATAAACCAAAACCCAAGGACGGTGGCCGACCTCAGGCTGCTTGGTTTAAGAAAGACGCTAAAGCTCAAAACGCGTTGTTGAAGCAGTGCCAGACAAAATTTTGGACGAAATCGCCCATGAATCAACTGCAAAAGATATGCTTGATGTCTTAGATTCGGCTTCCATCAGAAAGACTCTGATGATACGAAATGCTGTGAAGAAGAAATTTCTAAACTTGCAAATGGTTGATGGTGAAGATGCTTCGGAATTTTTCAGTCGGTTTGAGGAGCATATAAGTGCTTTGAAGGTTGCTGGTGAAGAGGTAAGTAGGTGCCGAGGAAAAATGTTTCATCTTACTTCCAATCCTTCCTGACAAATACAGTAATATAATAGGCGTTCTTGATGCCATGCCTGAAAGAAAACGAACGGTTGAATATGTTAAAGGGAAACTGATGTTTGAACACTGTAAGACTAAGTCCTCTGCTCCCGATTTCATGGAGACTGTTGCTTCGAAGGCCGATACTCATAACGGTCGACCCTCTTCTTTTGAATGCTTCAGATGTGGCCTTTTGGGCCACATAAGAAAAATTCTAAATTCAACCTTGCCAGTAGGTATCGTAACAGTGGTAATCGTATGGTAGATGAGTAGAATAACCCCGCTGCTCGTGGAGGGGTAGCTCGTTTCGTTCAGTCTAACAAAACTTTAGTGAATGAAAACATTGAGTCTGCTAAAAAGAAGGAAGACAAAGAACTCAGCGCATTTGACGCTGGCTTATCACATACTAACAAGGTAGACACATCTGTTTTGGGTGAAAGTAAAGTAAGATTAAATGTATCCTAAACAGTGGGTGTATGGACCATATTGTGAATTCGGACAAGTTTTTCTATGTTAAAAATGTAAAAAATAAACTGATAAATCCGGCTAGTGTGAATGTTGGAGATAGGTTTTCTCTGCTAGCTACCCATATAGGAGATATTAAGATGCACACTGATGTAAATGGTGATATTATGAAGGATGTTGACCTAAGAAATGTATATTTTACTCCTGGAATGAGTCATAATTTAATAGATTTGGATCGTGTCACAAGTGCAGAGTATTCCATTTGCAGAGGGTGGTACTGCCAAATTTGCTAATAAATCAAATTGATTGTCATAGCTTCTAAGAAGAATAAGTTGTATGAACTAGAATACTAAATAGAATATCTAAATATGTCACTTGTCCATTACATGTTTTAGCAAGGGCATAGGTTGTTGGGGCATATGAATTTTACTGATCCAATACTTTATGTGCTGAACAACTGCCAGATGGTCTGCCAAGGAAATTAGATGATGATTCACATACTTGTAATACATGTCTTGAGAGTATATTTTGTAATTTAAAATTTGAAAATAATCGTCTTATGGCTAGCAAATCATGGAAATTGTACATTCAGACGCTAAAATATTATCAACAATCCAGTGGGATATAGAGGTGAAATAGGCATTGTGACATTTATTCATGATTTTAGTTGGTGGGCTTGTGTTTATTGCATAAAATCTAGAAGTGAAGTCATCTACAAATTCATACACCACGTTAATACAATGATAAATCTGACTGAGTGTCAACTAAAAATACTTCGCTGTGATCGGGGTACTGAATACCTCAACGACCGGTTTTCAGAATTTTGTGCGTCCAAAGGAATAATTTTGAATCCTTCACCTGCATATTTTCATGAGTTGAATGGAACAGCAGAACGTTATAATCGAACAATCATGAATAGGGCTCGCTATTTACTTGCTGAAGTGGATACTGGTAAAATATAATGGCCAGAATGTGTCATGAGTGCAGCTTATTTAGGCAACAGTGTACTGGCAAATACTGCTGAATGTAAAACTCCTCATGAGTTGTTCTTTGGTCGGCGTCCAAAGTGTTGAATGGGACAAATGTCTATGTTCAAATCCTAGAAGTGAAAAGAGCAAACAAATTGAGTCCAAAAGCTGAACAGGGAGTGCTGGTTGGGTACACTTACACTGGGTATTGTGTACTGGTCAACATACGAAAGTCCATACGTTATAGTTGCTGGACAGGACAGTCACCATATTGACACAGATAGTGGTTTGGATGAAAGCAGTGGGGTGTCGGAGATGCAAGAGGAACCTCGTGAGACAACTACTGCCAACTCTTCAGAATCTGGACCTTGAGGTGACACCAGGACTCTTTGGAGATAACAACCAGACCATTTAGAACTAGAAGATTACCTGCATATCTCAAGGACTATGATGTTGAGGGAAGCTTCACACATGCGGTGACGCCTGAATCCTATGAAGAAGCTACCAGGGGAACTGACTCATCGTTCTGGATAAATGTTATGAAGGAAGAAATCTAGTGTCTTGAAAAGAAAAACACTTGGGATCTGGTGATCCCACCTGAAGGTCAGCATATTGTGCCTGAAAATGGATTTATAAGGTCAAGTCTAATGGTAAGTTCCAGACACGATTGGTGGCTATTGGATTTCGACAACCACACAATGAAGACGAAGAGGAACTTTACTCACCAGCTGCTATGATGGGTACTCTGAAGACTGGTCTCGCTATCAGTTGGTTGGTCCATCGAAAAAATGGATGTGGAAACCGCATTTCTTAATAGTTCAATTCGTTCGGAGGTATATATTGCTCAACCTAAGGGGTTTTCAAGTGATGGAGTTTCAGCTTATCGCCTGCATATGGTTGTGTATGGACTGAGAGAAAGACCGCATAGTATGGTTGTTTCCACGAATTCATGACAGAACTAGACTTCCAGCGTTAAAATTATGATTGTATAATGCGAATTTTGATGGAGTTTTAATTTGTTTGTTGCTTCATGTTGATGATATATTGTTGATTTGTCAAAAACCTGAGCTTATTGGTGTGATATAAGAAAAGTTGAAATCTCGTTATGCTATTAAGGAACTTGGTCGTATCAGTAATTACTTAGGTAATTCAGTAGAATATTATGTTACTAGTCACTCCATGAAGTTGAATCAGGCTGAATACAATGAATCGTTAGTTGACGAATTTGGTGTGAGAGAAACGCGTGAATTCGATACTCCCACGGAGAAAAATCTAAAAGTGGTGCCAGCTAATAATATTGAAGTAAATACCAATTTCAGAAGCCTGATTGGGGCATTGCTATATGTAAGTTCATCTGCTAGATCTGACACATCTTCTTCTGTGAATTATCATAGTCGTTTTCAAGCATGCCTCTCAGACAGCCATTCCAAATGTGCTCTAAGGGTATTGAAATACTTAGATTGTACTAAATTGATTGAGTGTAGATTGAATTGTTGATGAGGGGCATCACTCAAATTGTGTGATTGGTGGATGGGCAGATGCAGATTGGGCTTCAGATAGAGTTGACAGGAAGTCAACTAGTGGTATTTTGATAAGGATTTTTGGAAACCCTGTTATCTGGACCTCTCGTAAGCAAAGGTCTGTCACTCGAGCCACTGCATATGCTGACTTAATTGCTCTTGCAGATTCTGTTACTGAGATATTTCCAGTTTTGGGTGTACTAAAAAAAATTTAAGTCTAGGTTCAGGTCCCAGTAACCATTCTCGAAGATGCCAGAAGCCTAGGCAAGTCTGAAAGATTCAATAGGAATACCAAACACATTGAAGTGGCACATCACTATGTTTCGGACTATGTGAAGGGTGGTATGATTTGGGTATTTAATGTTGATTCCAGAGATCAGCTTGCTGATATTTTCACACCGTTGGGAATAGACGTTTTCAAATGCTCGTGGGGAAAAATTGTCTGTATTATAGACAATTAAGTTGTTTCAAATTTATTTTTTGTCCTATTATTCACCCGAATTTTAAATATTGTCATTATGTTCCTAGTTACATTCGCGTTACTTTCCTGGTTATATTGTTAAATTATTTTTCTAGTGCTAAATCTTGTCAAATTACGTGGTATCATAACAAAAAAAATTAATAATGATGGAGAATGTTGGAGATTCATATCTCCTCATATCCATATTGTCTTGATTTTAGTTGTGTTTGTGTTTTGATGGACATGATTGGTTCTTTAGTTTTTATATTTTTGTAGTTGGTTTTAGTTTGAGTTTTCAAATAAAGTGTATTGGAAGTTTTTTTAACGTTTCCTTTGTAAATATGAACAGTCTTGACTCTAATGATGTTCATATGTTCTCCAGTTGTTCATGTTCTTTTTGCAATCAGAATGCTGAATTACGAAGATGCGAGATAGCATTCCAGTTTCACTACAAATGAAGATGTGTTCCACAATATTTTGGGACATCCGTACCGTTCCTTTCAAGTTTGCGACTTCAGAGAGATTTCATCTGTCGTTCATGATTTTTTATCTATATTTATGTAGATACGGTTAGCAATAACAATATTGTATTGTAAGAATTATATTGTAGGTGAGCCAACAAATTACCTATTTAGATTTGTTTGAAATACATGCGTATACTGGAAAGTGAGAGATATCACATTAATGAGATTCGTGAAGAATAAATTAAATTGAATTAGGATTTAACGGAGAATGTCTCAGGGCTAAACAATAAACAGTAAAATGAAGTTTGCGGAAATTCAATGTGGGTAACAACGCCTGTGTGAAACGAAAGTGAGATGTGTTGTAAGACTTTTTTTTCCATAATAATTTGCAAAAGAAGATAGGTACTCAAGAACGCATGAAAGATGAGAAAGAGCTGGAGAAGAATATTACTGGTTTTAAGAGAGGCCGTTTCTTCATGTTTTATGGAGGGCGTGATGGGTCTTTTCACACGGATAGCCATCTCCTCATTGAGGCTTGCGGATTTTGAAGGCACCTGCTACAGCGTTGCAGAGTAATTAAGTCAGGGCACCCAGGTCATCGCCAACATAATAGGAGTTGCCTTCTCACAGTCTCGATCTTTCCATTATTCGCGCCACCCTTTGTTTTATTTTCCTACATCCCCTGGGGTGTATGGGGAAAGTGATTCCGAACCTTCAAGACAGGATCGCGTTCTGGATTATTCAGAAATTCTGCATGCGTTGCGTCAAACGTTCGGAATCCAATTAGGCCCTAGGCTTCTTATATGATTCGAGATTATATCTACATAGTTTCTAGAAGGAGAGAGACATGGGATTTACAGAGTTTAAAAAATTCCCCAGGATCTTTTGAACGATCTCTTTATATATAGAGTGATTTCTGACAAGCCCAACAAAACAATTAAGTGAAACTTAATCCAAAATTCAACTACTTATTTGCACCTCAGCCGATTTTCGAAATATGATTTTCCAAGGGAAAAGAGCTCAACACTTTTCTTACGTGTGTATACATAATTTCTATTGTAGTAGGTATATTAAGCACCGATATACATATGTTAATTAGTCCCTTATTTTTCAACTTCAAAATTTTTGGAGCATACCCTCCCATTTTTTCCCCTTTAGTCTAAAACTACCGTGTGCAAAATACTTCGCCCTAAGACGACGTTAACTCGTGCTGCAAAATCACCAAAGTTGAAATTAAGGGATTCGATCTATTGGACCCATTTTGATACACTTGGATCCCACCCTTCCCTCTAGTTAGATCAACTTGAATTTGTACTAGTTGTGTGTGCAATGCACACTGTGCATGGCTAATAACAGTTCAGTAGAAATTTGATGTGGGTTGCACAAAATAAGATGTGTTTATCGCGGTGCGAGTGCAAGAACGAACAACCCGAGATACTCACTTCAATATCATTACGAAGAACAAATTTCAGATTGATGGAACGAGAGGGAAGGGGGAGGGGATATTCGAGTGTATCAAAACTGGATCCGATAGACCGAAACCCTTACTTTCAACAGTGGTGATATTGTGGCACGGGTTAATTTCGTTTTTGAGCGAAAATATTTTGCACACAGTCGTTTTAGACCAAACTGAAGAAAATGAGGGGGTAAGCGTTTTAGCGTTTTGATTTTAGAGAAATTTTTTTCCCTCATATAAGGGACACCCTGATATATATATTTCGGGAATATTGTTAATTTGAGAATAATTCGGTATACCTACGAATTCCATTCTTCATTTGGCGGACAATTAATATTATTGAATCATCCAACCTTCTACCCAGGTTGTCATAACCCCATAATTATTTACTTTTCCAATATCTGCGTTGCTTGGAAATTCGATCGTCTTTCGTTTGATATAAAAACTTATGTTCAATCAGAATATAAAATCACTTTGCTTTTGTGGTAAACCCGAAAGTTGGTGTTAATCATTATTAACATGTGTTAACATGTTTAATGTTTTAGGGCTGGGGGTCGTTCTGTGAATTCCGACACGACACGCAAATCTGCAACGTTTTTTTTCTGATGATTTCCGCTTACAACCGAGTCGTTGCTAGGGAAATGGTACTTCGTCGTTTTTCATCCCACAAAATTCGTTGACCATTCGTTCGAAAGCTCTCGATTTATCCCACCATATTATGTTAACTACTGCGAAGTGCGTGGCCAACAAGCTGAGTTATGAGCATGGTTATTTGAATAATTGTGTACACTCAGGTGATCATTCTCAATAATTGATATTGTGTTTCTGATGATTTCCGCTTACAACCGAGTCGTTGCTAGGGAAATGGTACTTCGTCGTTTTTCATCCCACAAAATTCGTTGACCATTCGTTCGAAAGCTCTCGATTTATCCAACCATATTATGTTAACTACTGCGAAGTGCGTGGCCAACAAGCTGAGTTATGAGCATGGTTATTTGAATAATTGTGTACACTCAGGTGATCATTCTCAATAATTGATATTGTGAACATGATTGCAACCGCTTGTTAATTTCTGATGATTTCATTGAGTTGGTGTTTCGATGATTTGATTCATAGCAGGTGATCCGAATATTGCGAGAACGGTTTGATTTGTGAAGCGGTGGTTAAATCATTTTAATAGGTAATTTCTATACTTTACACTCTAGAAAGCTGTAATTTTGTATGTAGCCTCTTCAGGACACATACAAAACCAACAGCTCAGCTGAGTGGCTCAAAGCTATTTTTTATGCTTTACACACTAGGAAGCTGTAATTTCGTATGTAGCCTCTTTAGGACATTTAATTGACGATGCCCAGGGTCCGGATCAGATGAGTGGCTCTTAAAGCTATTTTCTATGCTTTACACTCTAGGAAGCTGTAATTTCGTTTGTAGCCTCTTTAGGACATTTACTTGACGATGCTCAGGGTCCGGATCAGATGTGTGGCTCTTAAAGCTAATTTCTAGGCTTTACACTCTAGGAAGCTGTAATTTCGTATGTAGCCTCTTTAGGACATTTACTTGACGATGCTCAGGGTCCGGATCAGATGTGTGGCTCTTAAAGCTAATTTCTATGCTTTACACTCTAGGAAGCTGTAATTTCGTATGTAGCCTCTTTAGGACTTTTACTTGACGATGCCCAGGGTCCGGATCAGATGAGTGGCTCTTAGAGCTAATTTCTATGCTTTACGCTCTAGGAAGCTGTAATTTCGTATGTAGCCTCTTTAGGACATTTAATTGACGATGCCCAGGGTCCGGATCAGATGAGTGGCTCTTAGAGCTAATTTTTATGCTTTACACTCTAGGAAGCTGTAATTTCGTATGTAGCCTCTTTAGGACATTTACTTGACGATGCCCAGGGTCCGGATCAGCTGAGTGGCTCTTAGAGCTTGCATACGAGTCTGCAACTAAAGACATAAAATGTCCCAATGTGTTGCAGACTCGTATGCAAACGTACTTTGGTATGAGTCCCATCGGAAATATCTAATGGTAAAATAAAAATGTATATAAATATAATAAATTGTTTTGGTTAATTAGAATCTTTTCTTTTTTCTTGACCTTAAAAAACTATATCTAATTTCTCCCTTGCGAGGGAAAAACATTAAACATGATTTAATGTTTTTCCCTCTCAAGGGAGAAATTATGAAATCGTTGTAGTTTCTTGAATAGGGGGATCCAATAAAATGATCAGCTGGTTTTTAGTTTTAGTTTAGATCGTATGGTTGCTACTGTTTTTTCTGATGATTTCCGCTTACAACCGAGTCGTTGCTAGGGAAATGGTACTTCGTCGTTTTTCATCCCACAAAATTTGTTGACCATTCGTTCGAAAGCTCTCGATTTATCCAACCATATTATGTTAACTACTGCGAAGTGCGTGGCCAACAAGCTGAGTTATGAGCATGGTTATTTGAATAATTGTGTACACTCAGGTGATCATTCTCAATAATTGATATTGTGAACATGATTGCAACTGCTTGTTAATTTCTGATGATTTCATTGAGCTGGTGTTTCGATTGTTTGATTCATAGCAGGTGATCCAAATATTGCGAGAACGGTTTGATTTGTGAACCGGTGGTTAAATCATTTTAATAGGTAATTTAGGGCTGGGGGTCGTTCTGTGAATTCCGACACGCAAATCTGCAACGTTTTTTTTTCCGATGATTTCCGCTTACAACCTAGTCGTTGCTAGGGAAATGGTACTTCGTCTTTTTCTGATGATTTCCGCTTACAACCGAGTCGTTGCTAGGGAAATGGTACTTCGTCGTTTTTCATCCCACAAAATTCGTTGACCATTCGTTCGAAAGCTCTCGATTTATCCAACCATATTATGTTAACTACTGCGAAGTGCGTGGCCAACAAGCTGAGTTATGAGCATGGTTATTTGAATAATTGTGTACACTCAGGTGATCATTCTCAATAATTGATATTGTGAACATGATTGCAACCGCTTGTTAATTTCTGATGATTCCATTGAGTTGGTGTTTCGATGATTTGATTCATAGCAGGTGATCCGAATATTGCGAGAACGGTTTGATTTGTGAAGCGGTGGTTAAATCATTTTAATAGGTAATTTCTATACTTTACACTCTAGGAAGCTGTAATTTTGTATGTAGCCTCTTCAGGACATTTACTTGACGATGCCCAGGGTCCGGATCAGATGAGTGGCTCTTAAAGCTATTTTTTATGCTTTACACTCTAGGAAGCTGTAATTTTGTATGTAGCCTCTTTAGGACATTTACTTGACGATGCCCAGGGTCCGGATCAGATGAGTAGCTCTTAAAGCTAATTTCTATGCATTACGCTCTAGGAAGCTGTAATTTCGTGTGTAACCTCTTTGGGACATTTACTTGACGATGCCCAGGGTCCGGATCAGATGAGTGGCTCTTAGAGCTAATTTCTATGCTTTACACTCTAGGAAGCTGTAATTTCGTATGTAGCCTCTTTAGGACATTTACTTGACGATGCCCAGGGTCCGGATCAGCTGAGTGGCTCAAAGCTAATTTCTATGCTTTACACTCTAGGAAGCTGTAATTTCGTATGTAGCCTCTTTAGGACATTTACTTGACGATGCCCAGGGTCCGGATCAGATGAGTGGCTCTTAAAGCTATTTTTTATGCTTTACACTCTAGGAAGCTGTAATTTCGCTTGTAGCCTCTTTAGGACATTTACTTGACGATGCCCAGGGTCTGGATCAGATGAGTGGCTCAAAGCTATTTTCTATGCTTTACACTCTAGGAAGCTGTAATTTCGTATGTAGCCTCTTTAGGACATTTACTTGACGATGCCCAGGGTCCGGATCAGATGAGTGGCTCTTAAAGCTAATTTCTATGCTTTACACTCTAGGAAGCTGTAATTTCGTATGTAGCCTCTTTAGGACATTTGCTTGACGATGCCCAGGGTCCGGATCAGATGAGTGGCTCTTAAAGCTAATTTCTATGCTTTACACTCTAGGAAGCTGTAATTTCGTATGTAGCCTCTTTAGGACATTTAATTGACGATGCCCAGGGTCCGGATCAGATGAGTGGCTCTTAGAGCTAATTTCTATGCTTTACACTCTAGGAAGCTGTAATTTCGTATGTAGCCTCTTTAGGACATTTACTTGACGATGCCCAGGTTCCGGATCAGCTGAGTGGCTCTTAGAGCTTGCATACGAGTCTGCAACTAAAGACATAAAATGTCCCAATGTGTTGCAGACTCGTATGCAAGCGTACTTTGGTATGAGTCCCATCGGAAATATCTAATGGTAAAATAAAAATGTATATAAATATAATAAATTGTTTTGGTTAATTAGAATCTTTTCTTTTTTCTTGACCCTAAAAAACTATATCTAATTTCTCCCTTGCGAGGGAAAAACATTAAACATGATTTAATGTTTTTCCCTCTCAAGGGAGAAATTATGAAATCGTTGTAGAATTTAGAAAAACATTTTCAAAGTGATATTTTATTTCAATTTTCCATTTATTCAGAGCTCTGATTTTCATTTCGATTGCCTCTATCGTCATTACATATTCCGTTGTAAGAAAACTTGTTCATTTTTAAATCATAGAGTCAACCCTAGTTATGAACATTAACTATTAATTCTAGATCAGAAGTGGGATTTGTATAATGTTGGCCCTTCGAGGACTTGATGTCCTTGACTTGTTTTAAAAGTTTTAGTTCATCAAACTCCTCTTTGACAAACAACCATTTTCGGAGTTCTGGCTCGTTACGTGAAGCCTACGCAGCGGTGAATAGTAACGCGCACTCGTCTGTGGTTTTGTCTCGAAAGGCTAAACGCATTTTGGAGAGATTCTGCGATATAAATCTCTCTAGATCCGACTCCTTAGATCCGATAAACGATTGAAGATGGAGTTTCAACTCGCGAAAATTTACCCAAAAACTTTTCCTTGAAGTTTTCCTATTTGAGTTTGGGCTCCAACACATCTGCCAACCAAGCTTGTGCGGTGCCCTTCATTGCCTTGGAAATAGCAAAAATGAACTCAGCTTGGCTCGGATGAGCCTCTGCCATTACGACGTCAGCTGCGAGAACCCATGTTCTGGCATTGGTTAATGTCGGTTCAAAGCTGGTGAACTCAAGAGGTGTTTTTAGGGTAATGACCTGTGGTTGTTTTGGTTGTACCAAGTTGGACAGCAATCCAACAAGATCGGACGCAGTTAAAGGAGCAGATGTCGGAGGGAGTGGTACCTTTTCTGGTTCGGTCTCCATATCATCCTCAACGATGTCAAAAATTTCTGCCACGTCTTCTTCCATCGCTTTTGATGTAGAGGAACCCGTGGTGAAATTGAAACAAAAACACACAAAAGAAAACGTTCGTACACTAGTTAGGTAAACGATTTGGTGTGTAGATATACAGGGTGTCCCATCTAAACGGGCCCATCGGGAAATTACAGCCTTACGGTGCGAGCTATAGAAAAATTGAACTGGACCTTTTTTATAGTATATTTCAACTCAGCTTCACGATGCGGAAGTCCGATTTTTATTTTTCCATATTTTAGGGTCTCAAATCATTGATTGAAACTTAAAGTTTCCTTTTGACCCCCCTTTTTTATTGCTTTTTTCGATTTTAGGTTGAATTTGGAACAGAAAATGCCTCGTTGAAATTTTCTTTTTGGGGCTTCGTTTCTGAGTTATTCCACTTTTTGCGGAGGTCCGATTTTTTTTTCCATGTCTCAAATCACTGATTGAAACTTACGGTTACCTCTTGACCCCCTTTTTTGATTGCTTTTTCCGATTCTAGGTTGAATTTGGAACAGAAAATGCCTCGTTGAAATTTTCTTTTTGGGGCTTCGTTTCTGAGTTATTCCACTTTTTGCGAAATACAGAAAATCGCCGATTTCTTTCAGACATTACCAACACTTTCTTACTATTTTTAGCTTCAATTTTTGAGATGTTCGCCACACTTTTGAAATCAGCATTAAACTATCTATCATCAGACCCCAGCTTCCATAATCAACAATCACAAGCAGGGGGATGACATTACACTTGAACCGCTTACGATTTAAAAAAAGTTTTCCAAATCGTCGTTTGAAAAAAAAAAAAATGAAATAAAATAAAACCTCAAACTGTTCAGCACACTCAGAATCACTGTTCAGAATACAGTTTAAAAAATGTACCACAAGGAGACTTCCAGTCAGTTGTGTTGTGATAAATTGAAAATGCCACTTGCTCCTTCTGCAGCCTCTGCTCCTTCTTCCAAACGACGATTTGGAAAACTTCTTTTAATTCGTAAGCGGTTCAAGTGTAATGTCATCCCCCTGATGGTGATTGTTGATTATGGACGCTGGGGTCTGATGATAGATAGTTTAATGCTGATTTCAAAAGTGTGGTGAACATCTCAAAAATTGAAGATAAAAATAGTAAGAAAGTGTTGGTAATGTCTGAAAGAAATCGGCGATTTTCTGTATTTCGCAAAATGTGGAATAACTCAGAAACGAAGCCGCAAAAAGAAAATTTCAACGAGGCCTTTTCTGTTCCAAATTCAACCTAGAATCGGAAAAAGCAATAAAAAAGGGGGGTCAAGAAGTAACCGTAAGTTTCAATCAGTGATTTGAGACATGGAAAAATAAAAATCGGACCTCCGCAAAAAGTGGAATAACTCAGAAACGAAGCCCCAAAAAGAAAATTTCAACGAGGCCTTTTCTGTTCCAAATTCAACCTAGAATCGGAAAAAGCAATAAAAAAGGGGGGTCAAGAGGTAACCGTAAGTTTCCATCAATGATTTGAGACATGGAAAAATAAAAATCGGACTACCGCATCGTGAAGCTGAGTTGAAATACAATAAAAAAGGTCCAGTTCAATTTTTCGATAGCTCGCACCGTAAGGCTGTAATTTCCCGATGGGCCCGTTTAGATGGGACACCCTGAATATATGGTCTCCCCAACCCCCCTCTGCTAAAATCGTTGTTTATGGGTAAAAAAAAAAGTTTTTTTTTTTTCTTCAAACAATGTTTTTAATAACAATCTCAAAAATTACAGAATGGTGGATTGCGCACATACGCAAATGTGCGCAATTTACATAAACTTCTTTCTTTTATGAGAACCCCCATTTTTTATTGCATATTTGAATTCTACGTAAAATTCTATGAATAAATTATCCATCATTCAATTTTTGTTAGAACGCATAAACGGGCGCAATTCAGCTGTAAAATTCGCAATTCCGCACTGAAAGTGCAAAAATTGTGGACTAGTGAATCCTGCTTCAATTTCATAGGGTTCGTATTGGAGCTCCACCCTCCACTCCTAATCCCCCCAGCATCATCCGCCTCACCACAGTCGCAACACAATGGCACGAATGCTAGCCTCACCACAGTCGCAACACAATGGCACGAATGCTAGCATACTAATTCTCATCCATCCAATAATTTGCGAGAAAGGCTTGCTCCATTTTTCCGATAATCGTTCAGCTGTCGTTCATTGCAGTGAATTTCTGGTGAAATGCTACAACAAAAAACAAACCAGTGAGGAAAAAGATTCTGTAGCATCTTCCACAGCTTTTCTCATGCTTTGCGTCTTCGGCATTCTGTTCCATTTTATCCCTGCCCTGGGATCCTTAAAAAATGGAGTCTGCGTGTATAATGCGAGTTTTGGAAACGGCAGTCTCTTCCAATCACAGACTCCGTGAGCTACAATGTCTTCGATGAATCTTGGTGATCCCTCGGTTTCAGACTATGTACCCTGTGACTGATAATCGCCATTTCTGCTAACGTAGTAGTTACATAGGGCAAGTGTAGGATTTATCGGCTGCCGGCAGCCTTTGCATAATCCTCCTTCTTGCACATGGAATAAAACTATAGGCACACAGAAAATTGACAGACATAAAATGTAGCCATAATCGCACTAGTAGCCGATAATCTCGTCAACCTCCCAAGATGATGACTAGCATGCGCGGGCTGCTGACCTGAGAGATGAATACAGTGCCACTTTGTGTCTTATATTGTAACTAGAGAACACAAGCCATCCTCGAGCTTCTGTATCTTCAGGATGTAGATAGGTCAAATTTTTGTGTCACAGACGGTAGACGCTAGACGGTTATAAGCTACTAGCGTTCCCCCCGCGCGTTGCTGCGCCCAAATTAAATTTGTTTATTGATCGTAATTTTAAACTGTTATTAAGAGGTGATTGGATGGACGGAAGCTTAGCCTTTGGATTCTGCCTTTGGTTTCTCCCTCCTCCTCATCCTCCTCCTCCTCCTCCTCCCTCACTCCTCCTCCTCCCTCACTCCTCCTCCTCCCTCCTCCTCATCCTCCTCCTCCTCCTCTCTCACTCCTCCTCCTCCCACTCCCTCCTCTTCCTCCCTCATCCTCCTCCCTCCTCCTCCTCCCTCCTCCTCCTCCTCCTCCTTCGGTCTTGGCTTGGGTAGTTAATTTTGTAAACAATAAATTTCTAAAACCTGACACTGCACCCTTTTATGCCCTCTGGGTCAGAGCCCTTTGAACGGATTTGCACCAAACTTTACAGGAACAATCCTTGAATCATGCCTAATAATACCTGAAAGTTTCATTACAATCTGTCGAGCGGTTCCGGAGTCTATAGGCAACATACATACATACATATATACATACATACATCCTCTTTTATAGATATAGATCTAAAACTGTACGCGTTTGTTTTTACTGGGAAATTTTGTAAATTAAATGGAATATTCGACTAAAAAATTATGGAAATTTAACCGAAATTGACAAATTTTACGTAAAACGACTCCTTCAAAACTCGAAAAGCTAGGTGCTGACTTCCTCATAATTCTGCGAGACGAATCGAGTTATGACACTCGACAAAGTAAAATTTGGTTTTTAGATCCTGTTGGATCAGTTGTATTTAATGTTTAATTTTGAGGAGAAAAAAAATACTTCACGCGATTTTTGAAGCCTGAAGCAAATTATTTTAAAGCTAGTAGAATATGCATTCTTTCAGTATTAAAACGAAAGAACAATCAGCCAATTTAAAGTCTTCGTGATTAGTTGTGCTGAGGAACATTTCAGGCGTGACATCTGATGGTTTAGCACCTTCAGATACGCAGACTGGTAACTTGACATCTCCATAGCAATTTCAAAAATGTGGAGGATTGTCCACACGTTATTTTAAAATGATCTTGTGTATAGCTTAATGTTATTGACGGTAGTTATGGTTATCGCACTTCTATTGTGTGAGTACGTTCACGCTCACAGTTGCAATTATTTCCTACTATTAAAGCACCATACGGGGCTCATCTGCCTGTTCTGGCTCCATCACAGGCCTACCTGTTGTTGCTTGAGGTCGCAGTTTTGAGTCCACTGGAACAGAATCCTACGTGCTATAAACTAAACAGTTAGTTTTTCGATAGGTTCGGCAGGTAGCTGGGTTTGTTTTTCAATCCCCTATTCTGTTGATAACCGCGAAGCCAGTGAGTGATCCATTCTGGGTCGTGAGAAACTGTTTCAGGTCGACACGGTTTTACCGGCTTTCTTCCGATATTATCATTGAGGACCTTGATACACTTTGTTCGAACCTCCATCAAACACTGGTTGTGGGAAGGTTTTTCTAGTAAAAATGTGCTGTTTTGTAAGTATTTGATTACTGCAGACTTAATTACTTTGTAAGTGAAATTAAACTAATATGTTTGGTGGATTTTAAAGGTGGAGTGATTTTATTAATTTGTTGACAACACAATTAACTAAATCAATCAATTTTGGAGTGTCAGTTTGCATGAACAACACGTCGTCTCAAACTGTCAACTGCAAGTTGACTGGTAAAGACATGATGTTTTGTCTCTGGCAACTCAAATGTAAATTTTACCTAATTTGAGAAACCTTGAGTTTTTCAATCGGAATTTGAACTATGAGAACAAATATTTTTGCAAGACACAAGAACGATAAGAACTGCCCTGAGATCTCCCGTTTCCAAAGATGTAGTCACTTTAATTACTTTGTTAATTAGGGGAGAAAACTATGTTTCAATTTCTAAAAACCTTGTTTTTTCAAGGAGATGAGTTTTCTGGAAAAATGATCTTCTATAATAATAAGAGTTCGAGATCGGTTTCTACTTATTTTTTTCGCTGTATTAAATAATAGTAACACTACCAGATCTCCCGAACTCCGCTATAACCGAGTTGTACACTTAAACTCACAAATTCGAGTTCATTTGGTATGATAAATTTTATGTGTTTTTAGAAGTGAAACTGGTTGGTAAAAGTAAAACTCGGTTATAACGGGGTTCAGGAGATCTGCAAGTAGTGTTTCCACTTGATTAAGCGTACTAAAAGTGGACGAAAAATACTGATTAAAACATTATACAGTCTAAATTTCCATTCATGCAAATTTTTTTTTTTTTTTTTTTTTAGAATTTAAGCGGTGTCAGCAAAATTATTCTTTATGCATCTTCTTTATAATATAAAACCATGTTCATTACATTACCCTGCCACATGGTACCTAATGCTTACCTATATTATCTATACTTATGTTCCAAAAAATATCACTTGCCAACCATCGCGGGTGGATTAATATGAGTTTTGACCCGATTTTGAGTTAAGTTTGTTCAAAATAGGAGTAAAAACCCGGAGTATAAGAATAGGCTTAAACCATAAGTAGCTAAAATAAGTAACTTTCTTCTTAAGAATTAGGATGTTTTGTAGCCGTTATCTCGAGAAGTATTGAGATAAGGGAAATGTTCAAAGTCATTTTTGTAGGTAATATCCTTTAATTTTGGAGACATGGATATATTTTGCAGGTACGGTACACACAGTTTTCGAGTTATGGGCAAAAACTAATTTTCTGGACCTTTCAACCTCCCTTCCAACCATTTTCGCATATGGTAGAGGTCAGGACGATCAGTATGTTCATCTATCAACTCCTTCCAACACATCCCCGAAGAAATAAATTCTCCCGTCCAAGATGTTTTCTATAGCCCCTTTCAAAATCAAAATTTTTGAAAATTTCCTTCATGGAAATCCGTTTTGAGACATTCTGAAACGAATCCTGGAGTTTAACATTTTTTCATATGTATATAAATGTATAGGTATTCATTTATTTATTCATAAATATACCTAGATAACGAGATAACTTTCCTTAGGATTGAGATAAAAATTCCGTTCTTGCGCCAAAAAATCAAGATTTCCAAACTAAAGGACGAGTTCGTTGGCCAGCATTTTTTGAGCTCATTAAATTAGTCAAATTTCAAAAAAGTGCGGAAAAGATCAGTAAAAATGGCAATAAACGGCTAAAAATCGTTTAATTATATTTTTTAACAGAATATCGTTCAAATAAAGTTTATTAACTATAGAACGTTAAAAAATTTAAGTGCAAAATTATGCCGAAAAAAATGTACTTAAATTCCATTAAAATTTGCTAAAAAATCGATAAAAACTCCGAAAATGTTGAATATTCAAAACCTTTTTTTGAATCGCAGAATATAATTTGGAAGGATGTTTTTTGTCATAAAATTGGTAGTTAACAATTTCTTTTCCCTCAAACTCCTCAATTTTCAACGCAATGTTACTTAACATAGTACAATAACTTACGAAAATTCGCTCATAATTCATGCTGCATGACTGGAACTTTCTAGGTGTTCATTGACTGTTTGATATGGCTCACAGCCAACCAAAATCGACTTTTCGAACTGGAAAAATCACAGAGTTTTGAAAACTGATACAGTTGTCGGAGGAAGTCTACTACCATACAGCACACTGAAATTCCCCCGAAGATAGTGGTAGAGTGGAGTGTGGGTGCCGTTCAAAGGGCATTTATTGTGGGGCACATAGTGCTTTTGTAGATAGCACATGAGTTCATTGTTTAATTTTAGCATTTACGAGTTTGTTGGTAATTGTGTGTTTTACTAGTGTAGTTTTCCAAGGTTTATTAAAATGATGATTTGTTGAGATGTCGATTATTAGGTACAAAATTATTATTTCTGACTTAGATTCTTCCCTTCAGTGGGATCAAACGTTGCATCGGTCAGGTTGGACCTGATCGGGTTGATCAAAAGTGTTGCTAAGATTGCTTACTAATCCTCGGCTGATGCATGACTTTCGAGCCAAATTTCATATTAGTAGTTCAGTCCAGTAGTTTAGAAGAAAAGCTTCGGAAGGTGTATGACGGAAGGACGGATTTCGTTTATTCGAATTTTGGAATCTACGTTTCTTGTAACGTAAAGCAACAAATTTTGAGGAAGGGTTGAACACTTCTTCTTGGTGGATTACAAAGGTTCATTTTGGAAAATAATAAAACAAATGGTTGAACTTCAGTGCCTAATGTTTTCAGAATGCCCCACAACAGACATCCACGAAGGAAATTTAGATACATTGTATTTTACACATTTTTGGAGCAGTTGAAATAGATACATTTCCTTCGAAAGTCGCGGGGGAAAAGGACGTAATCAGCATCAAAATTTTCCCCATCGGGTTTTAATCTTCCCCGATCATTTTTTAAGAAGGTCTCACTTTGGGTATGAATGTAACCGCACGATGGTTGAGTGCAGAAGCGATTCCTTACAATCGCGGTCTAATGTATGTGGGAACAATACCATTCCTCTCGCCCTTTCACAGTCTTCACATGTCCTGTGGAGGTCAGGGAGTGGCGAGGGATAGAGTTACAGTTAGGAGTCAAGTCAGAAGAGAGGATGGCAGGCAGCAGAGTGCGCTAGCGATGTCCATTCCCTCTCAAGGAACCCGCAGTGCCTCGAAGGAAGTGAACCTGGTCCGTCGGATCGGAAACCGCGTAGGGGTGCTTCGTGAAACCGAATACGAGTGAACAGTGTCCGGATTAATCCATGCTCTTCTGAAAAAAAATTCAACTTGAAAATAATACAGGTAAGATCATCACTTGAAGTACTTATACAAAAAACCAACATAATTATTATTAAAACCATGCACTTTTGCAAAGTACCGGTTAATAATTATATGCAGTAAGTACCTAAATAAAATGGTACTTGACAATCTAAATTTTAAATACAATGCAGAATGAGAGCTGTATGATACCAATGATGAATAAACCTCGGGAGAATGGACGAGGAATCATCAAGTCTCAGAAGGCAAAAACACTTGCATCACCGATCCTACCTACCTACTTTCCTAACTTGAGAACAGGTTTTGAAAAAGTAGTCCATAGTCATTTGTGAACGTTATCTTGGGGTTCGAACAAACACACGTCAGGTACGGTTTTAGAAAGGTCGTCCTGAAGATGGGAAGGGCATTTTATCTAAGATTCAGATGGGATAGGTAGGAAGCACGAGGTGAGGGACCAGGTATATACCACAGGAGGCGAACTCAGCAACAGGTGTCGAGTCACATGTTCCTTTTTCAGAATTGTACATCCGCTCAAGATAATTATGTCCTTCCTTCTTAATAACACGAACTGCAGTGTCAGTTCAAATTGTAGATTTGTTATAAAGACACCAGCACAACATCACATTTTGAGCTAAGGACGGATTGACGATTCGAGTTATCGAGTTAAGTTGCCGAGGCAAACTAAAGTCAGGTGTATGATTCATAGTGGGCGTCTCGAAAGGAAATGCTAATTCATACATCTGAACTAAGTGCCTTTTAAGGTTGGAACTAAGTCGTTCAGCCGGCACGAAAGGAAACAGTTCATTCTGTCCGCTCACTGGAACATCGGAGTCAGAAACGGTTGTCATCCTCCGGAACAATGAGATTATTCATATGGCTAAAGCGGTCTATAAATATTTTTGATGACAATATTGGCTTATACGGCGTAATTTGATCACTAAAGTATTGTAGATATTTTGGTAACTACTTTAATGTTTTAAGCACTGTAGCGAGAAATTACAGTATATGAGTGGGCATGCCTAACCCCCTATTCATGTCACCTACAAACCTCTCATTTCACTTGCTGGTATTTCCTCTTTTTTAATCCTACTCTGTAGGGAACAATGAAATAACCAGTTTCAGTTAATCCTCAACGTCTCAATTTTTTCTACTTGAGATTCCATAAAATGGGAATAGCTGTGAATTCTAATGAATCATAACCACCAGAGGAGTTATGAAGAAAGTATCAATATAAAGATGCATATTAATTGATTATAACGTAAGCTGCCTCAAAAGCAAACAAACAGAATAATGAATGAACGATTTATGAAAAACTATTACCGTAAAAAAAGAAAAATTATCCGACCAGCCAGAATCGGTTCACTTCAAATGTTAATGTGTTTAATAATAATTTTGGATAGGATGCTTACCGACTGATAAAATAAATAAGAAAACAGACTCCATTTCACCTGATATATGTCTAATTCTATATTGTCGTATTATCGTACTCCGACACAGACAAGACTCCACTTTCACTGGCAAAATTAAATCATTCTATGTCATTTGAGGCCCTGAAAGTGTAGCAAAATATGAAAAGTGTAAACGCTGTAGGACACTATTACAAGACTTTAGAAAAAGTCCAGTCATGCAGCATGACCCCATGAGCGAATTTTTGAAGAAATCTTCGACATTTCAGTCGCTATTGATCGTGTAGAGAAATTTTAGTTTATGATTTTGATAGACAAACATGGAATGAAATTTTAAACAAGCACCTACTACCTACGCTTTAAACAGCATGGTTCTAGGATTGGTTATACAGGGATACTTCCATAAGAGTAGTTCAATCTGAATTTGGACAATGTTTCATGCAAATATTACCGATTTTTACAACTAGCAAACGGCATTATTTCGATTTTTGACTGATTTTTCAACTTTGAAATTTTTGAAAACTTGATACATATTCTTATAGGAAATTTTACGCTGATTCCGAATATACCACATGTTAGTATGCTGAAAAAATTATTTCGCACAACAAATCGCAAAAAACAGGCTATTTTGAAATGTTTGACTACATTTTTGAAAATTTCAACCCGAAGATGTAATCCGATCATGCTGGCCAACGAACTTGAACTTTCGTTTTGTGTCCTTAACATTTTAAAATTTGTTTGAAGTTTCTAGCACAATTCTACGGACAGTTATCGTCTGGAATGACACATATATACATACATACATACATACATACATACATACATACATATATACATACATATATACATACATACATAAAAAAATGCGTTAAACTTCAGAATATGATTCAGAATAGCCTGAAACGGATTTCTGCATAAAATGTTTTAAAAAATTCACATTCTACAAATTTTGAGGCGAGAGCAATAGCTTAATTTTCTTCAAAAATTCGCTAAAAGGCCTTTCTGTCCTAAAATTGGTTTTTTAATTGATCTCCGTTTCTTCCAAGGAACTGCACTACTCTCCAGTTCACAGTGGAGAAACAAAATGACGAAAGAATTTCATTTGCGGACATTGAAATTATAAAAAATAAAGAAGATGATATATGATCTCCACAAACCACTACTTCGAAAAACATACTCCGTACGATAACTAAGTTTCTCGACGCACGCTACAATGCCGGGCACACGAAAAATGTCGTGGAAAAATATTGGTCATCGATAGCTTACGCTTTCTGACCCCAAATTTCACAATGAAAACACAGAAAAGTTAAAAGTGATCCTGACAGCTAATGGTTACTCCATCAAAATGGTAGAGCAAACTATACATAGTAGGGACAATTCAAAGAAACGCTCTGAATAGTATACCTCCAACTCAGCAATAACAACTGGTCCATTATCACTCCATGACATAGGTACGTGAAAGGGGAGGCAGAACAAATGACAAAGATTTTTGAGCCTTATATATACCAGGGGTGCCCACAGGGGGGGGGGGGGGTCACGACGCAAACTGCGTCGTTAAAATATTTGGGGGGGGTTAGAAAAATGAGTATTTTTAAAAATTTTTTATGAACAAGTAATAAGATTTATACTAATAATTTGCTAGCGTCAGCTGTTTTCAATTCGAATTACTTTATTGGATAATATGTTGTAGAAACAGGTATTATGCGCATGCGTTGTGTCGTATATACAACTTTACTATCACTAGCAGTGACCAGTTGCTCGGCGGAAAGAGCAATGAGCCGGTTAAAAAAAATAAAAAACAGGCTCAGAGCTGCAATGGGAGATGCTTGGCTGTCAAACTTGTTGGTTCTTTCTACAGAGAAAGATGTGATGGAGTCTATATCTAATGAGGAAATAATTGATGCATTTTCTTTATCATCAGCACAAAGAAAAAAACTGCTCTGTCGATTGTAGGCAAACCTAATAAGGCATATAAATAATAACGTTAAATATAATATACTTTGGCTTGTTTAGCTATAGTAGCCTAAATGGTGTATTTTGAGCAATGTATATAGTTACTGTAGATAATTGAAATTCTACATATACTTATTGTACTTGTTTTACTGTCAATTAAAAATTAATTACTTACATTTGTAAAACAAGAAATACAACATTCTTTATCACATCAGTGTATCATTTACATTACCTATTTAATAAATATTTTAGTTGGTGGGGGGGGGGGGGTGTCGGGAGTTGGGGGGGGGGGGGCTCGAGTCGTTGCGCTTGGGGGGGGGGGGGGGGGGGGGGCCCCCCTGTATATACGTAAAATTGCATTTCGAACATACATAATACGAACAGACCACTATTCTCAAAACTATCAGATTTCACACATAAGTCACAATGTTCGGACTTGGTCTACCAGATCCCTTGTAGTAGTGGTTGGTGTGGAAAAGTGTACGTGGGAGAAACGTCTCAGTCCGTTCGACGTCGTTTTCCAAAACATAAATCGGATCTAAGACAAGAAAATACAAATACGCGTTGGTTGCCCATTGCCAATCTTTAGGACATACCATGGACTTCAACAAAAATTGTAGAAAGATAATTTACTTTGCAGAAAAAAACTTTTTAGAAATGGTTAAGATAAAAAATTCAAATTTAATCAACTTCCGAAATGACACTGAAAACTTCAGCAAAATTTACTCTTATTTGATTGAGGGGCTCTAAATTTATAATTACCGTCACCTGGGAACCAGGTAGAATCTACGCAAAAATATTCAACTATGTAAAGATAAATGATTTTAAATTTGATTCTCATTAACTTATTACTTTTAATTCGATTTCACAAAAAGAAAAAAATAGAAGTTTTGCTATTTTAAATTTTATATTTTGAAATCAGTTTTCACCTCCCTGAAGAAACCTCAGTTTCTGGGGAGAAACGTTGGAGATGAATAAAAACCCAATTTAATGGACAGAAAGGCCGTTTTTGTATATACACACACACACACACATATATATATATATATATATATATATATATATATATATATATATATATATCTTGTGTGTTGTGTTGAGGCATAAAGCACGTTTTTGCTCTAGGAGCCACTTTTCATTGATAAGGCACTTTTTGCTTTTTGACCTTAGTCAGCATTCTTACAAATTTTAATAACTTGTTTGCATTGAAAGACATTATTTTACACCAGAAAGGCGCGATTCTACTAAAAAGCCACAATCTTATGAAAGCAGTCACATTTTGTAAATATGTCATTGCTTCGGTCATGTTTCGACAGTAACACCTAACAGTATATTTGCATCATATTGAACATCGCAAGTGTAAAGGCACATTTTCTTTACCATTGAATGCAAAATATCACCTTTATCGTATGAAGACAAGTATAATCATTTTTATTCAGAGCAGTAATTGTAAAGTCGCTTTTTGGTATAACCAATTGGTTCCAGTAAAAGCGTCCCGATTGTTTTAAGTTTTCATATTATACCTCTTATTATGTTGAATTGTTTTAAAATTCGAGGTTTTTGAGTGCAAACAAAATGTTAACCATTATTTTTATGGAAAAAAGTATTATAAGTAGTAATCTACTATTAAAAAAGCTTTTGCTATCGTCTGTAATGACACACACACACACATATGAAAAAACGCAAACTTCAGTAATAGTTTCAGAATGCCTCAAAACGGATTTCAATTAGGTAAGAAATTTTCCGAGCCATTGCAATAGCTTCATTTTCTACAGAAATTCTTTAAAATAAATTGTTGCTTCAGTCTAATGAAATTGTCGAAGTAAATCAGTTATTGTTGAAGTGAAGCGTTTATAATGAGGTAAGAAACAAACGCGGTTTTTCAATAAAATGGTGATTCTAAGGCTGAATGGGGTGAGTTGCGGAATTTCTATCCAGCCTATCTTTCTATCTGGTGTTCAAAGGATATGCTGTAAATAACTGTTCATAATTTTGGTCGCGCGTAAAGAACCCACGCACACATATAATTTGATTTTTTATAGATATCGATGTCCATGGTTAAATTTAAAAAAAGTGTATGTAAAGATGTATTACCAAAAAGGTTTATTATACTTAGTTGAATTTAAAGAACCAGATTTCTGAAAGTAAATGTCAGTGTTGCTTAGGCAAGAACGGATGCGTTACAAGCCTACTTACCTAGCAATCAGCCTTACTAGAAGAGCTGAGCCAACTCTTCAACCCCAGCGAAAGGGCTTGTCCTCGTTCACGCGATCGCCCAGATGATTTTCGCGTTCCCGAGTGCCCTTTCACGTTTCGCTGTCGAGTAGGTTGCGAGGATCCCAATGCGTCCCTGTGGCACAACAATAATCTCCAGGCCAGCGTTGGAGACCTGTAATTACGTTCGTAACGTCCCCTTATTTTTGAAGAGAACGTTTTTTTTTTTATTGCGTTCATAATGACAAGCTCATTTGGCCTATAATAGGTTTTTTAGAGGCACTTTCTAGAGACAAAAACACTGCTAATGGCGTAGTAGAAAGCTTTCAAATAGTGGAAAATAATGTACCTATATTTTTACGTTCCATATGAGATTTACAGATGTCAGATCATGTTCATGCTCAAAATGACATAGAGTTTGCTCGGGCCAACGAAGGTATACATTACATTATATCCAACTTTCGGATATAATAGGTTCGGGTTCGGGTATAATAGGTAGGAGGTACACTCACAAAGTTTACATATCTTTAGAAGAACAAACAAAACTTCCCACCTAAATAAAACATGACCTCATAAACCAACTTTCTTGTTCAACCTTTTTTTTTTTTAATGATTTTATACTTTTTCATTCTTTCTTTAATATCAGCTCTCCTATTGCAAAAAAATTCCAGTCATGTAGCATGATCGTATGAGCGAATTTTCGAAAATTATCGTATTATATACCTACTATTAAAGGGTTTTAAAATTTGGGCTTTGCAAGGAAATAGTTAACTATTAATTTTATGGCAAAAACGTTTCCTAATAAATATTAATCTGCAATTAATTAAGAGGTTTTTTTTTTTTCAGTTTTATCGATTTTCAGCAAATTTTAATGAAATTAAAACACATTTTTCACAATTTTACATAAATAATTTAATGTTCTATTAGGTAGTTAATAAACTTTATTGGGGATATTCTGCCAAAAAATATAAATTTAACGGTTTTTAGTGATTTTGTTATCACATTTTTGAAATTTGACCAATTTAATCTGCTCCGAAAATGCTGGCCGACAAACTCATCTTTTCGTTTGGAATGCTTGATTTTTCGACCCAAGAAGGGAATTTTTATCCCAATCATAAGGAGAGTTACCGTCTGGAATGACATACATACATACATACATATATATATATATATATATATATATATATATATATATATATATATATATATATATATATATATATATATATATATATATACATATTGTAAAATTGCAAACCCCGGATGAATTGAGCACAATTTTATTAATTCGATAAACCGCGACAAACACTATGAATTCGGAACACAAAGTGAGTATTTTTAGTTTTTTATAACAGTTTGTAAACAGTTTCCACGTCACTACCTGCGTTGCCCATGTAAACTTCCTAACACTTCTCCCGCCTTTCTTCCAAAGTATGGCGTCAGGCGGTCAACATGAACTACCTTTGGGCGTCCCCGGTTCTTCCGTATCCGGACCACGACGTCATTCAGCTCATGGACTACCTCATAGGGGCCATCCCAGGGGCACATCAATTTGGGGTTTCGTCCACGGATGCGCCTGGAGTTGTGCAGCCACACCTGATCTCCCACCTGTACGGACCGACCTCGAGTGGTGCGGTCGTATCGCCGCTTCATGTCTTCTGCCCGGATCCGTAGGTTGTCCCGAGCCTTTTCGTGAGCCACCGCTAGCCGTTTGCGAAGATCTGCTGCGTAAGCTTGTACCTCTTTCTCTTCAGGTGGCCGCCCAAACAACAGTTCCAGTGGCAATGTAAGCTCCTGCCCAAAGAGCAGATACGCTGGGGTGAACTGCGTAGTAGCCTGCTCCGAGGCTCGGTATGCCAACAGGGCAATGGGGAGTTGTTGATCCCAGTCCACCTGGTTTTCCTTCACCATCTTTGCCAACCATTCGTAGAGTGTTCGATGGAGCCTTTCCACTTGGCCATCACTCTGGGGCCTGAGAGGGGTCGTTCGGGTCTTGTGTGCACCCAGTTGGGAGAGGACAGCCTGCATCAGTTCAGACTCGAAGTTGCGGCCCTGGTCAGAATGAATCTCCCTTGGTACACCGAATCGAGAGACCACATGTTCTATCAGAGCCTGGGCGACTGTCTCTGCTCTTTGATCGGGAAGGGGAATGGCCTCAGGCCACTTTGTAAAGTAGTCAACTACTGTCAGAATGTATCGGTTCCCTCGCTTGGTCTCTGGGAGAGGCCCAACTACATCAATCCCAACCCTCTGGAATGGACTTCCAACAACATATGTGCGCAAAGGTGCCCGCACCCGTTGTCCCCCTCCATGTCGTTTCCCACAGGTGTCACAGCTCCGGCACCATTCCCTCACATCCCGGTGCAGTCCTATCCAGTACATCCTCTGGCGCAGCCTTTCCCCCATTTTCTTTTCCCCTATATGAGCTGGCTCATGAGCCTGTTTCAAGATGGTTTCTCTTAGACTGCGTGGTACTAAGAATTGCTGGCGTATAGAACATCCATCGGGACTCTCCCACTTCCGGTAAAGCACACCTTCCTCCAACCCAAGGGAGTCAAAAATTGCCCACAATGCCTTAGTCTCTGGTCCTTCTCCTGCCACCTGCTCCCAGCTGGGACGACTTCCAGCACACAGCCACTCTTTCACTGGTTTTAGCTGTGTGTCTTCCGCCTGGTGTTCCTGAATGTCCTGCAATGACCACACACTTTCTATTAGAAGTCCATGCAGTGTAGGCCCATCCTGGCTGTCTTCTTGGTTACCCTTGGCTTCCCTTCTTTCGCAGTAGGAGCATCCATCCCTGGCACATGGTCTTCTCGAGAGCGCATCAGCATTCCCATGCTGCTGCCCCGAACGGTACTGCACATCAAGGTCAAAACGGCTCAGCCGCTCAAGCCATCGGGCCATCTGGCCATCCTGGTTTCGGAATCGCATGAGCCATGTGAGAGATGCATGATCAGTCCGAACTTGCAGCCGCCCCATGTCAATTCCATACGGCTCAAAAAACTTTAGTGCCTCCACTACTGCAAGCAACTCTTTCCTGGTAACACAATAGTTGCGCTGGGTGCGGGAGAGGCACTTACTGAAGTATGCAATCACAACCTCTTTCCCATTTTGCAGCTGTGACAAGACTGCCCCAATTGAAACATTGCTTGCATCAGCATCGACAATAAAAGGCATCCCTGCCTGCACATGACCCAACACTGGAGCTTCCTGTAGCTTTTCCTTAAGTACTTCAAAGGCTGCCTGGCAATCCGGGGTCCATCCAAATTGCTTGAGGTTCTCTGCAGCGTAGAGTGGCTTCATCAATTCTGCCAAATGCGGAACAAATTGGCGGTAATACGAGCAGAGCCCTACAAAGGACCGGAGTTCCTTGGTGCTGGTTGGTGTTGGCCACGTGACAATAGCCTCAACCTTCTTTGGATCAGTCTGGATTCCCTTTGGTGTCACTATATGGCCCAAGTATGTTGCTGTCTGCTGTAGGAATGTACACTTGCGTCCATTCAGCTTCAAGTTTGTCTCCCGAAATATTTCAAACACTGCCCCCAAGAAGTGCAAATGCTCCTCAAAGGTAGTGGTATGTATGAGGACATCATCAAGGTACACCACAACAACTCCTTGCTGAATGAGTCTTTGCAGGAGCTGGCGCATGACACGCTGGAAGGTTGCTGGCGCATTCGTGAGTCCAAAGGGCATTACTGTGAACTCCCAAAGTCCGTCCCTGGTACAGAAAGCAGATTTTTCCTGTGCCTCCTTAGTGAGGGGAATTTGCCAGTACCCAGCCTGTAGGTCAAGTGTCGTAAACCATTTACTCCCTCCCAGTGCATGCAAGGTATCACCAATGTGGGGCAAGGGGTGCGCATCCTTGGTGGTGACATCATTAAGCTTCCTGTAGTCAATGCAAAACCTCCAGTCCCCTGTCTTCTTCTTCACCATGACTACTGGGCTGGCCCATGGGCTTCGAGATTCCACAATTACTCCTTGTTGCTTCATTTTGTGAAGTTCCTCTGCGATGATCTTGTTTTTGGCTGGGCAAGTTCGTCTTGGCTGTTGCTTTATCGGGCAATGCCCTGCCACATCAATATCATGTTCGCCTCTGTTGCACCTCCCCAATTCCTGCTTGGTGGCTGCAAAAACGTCTTGATATTTCGCCAAGAGATCCTTGAACTGGGTCAGCTCGCAACCTGTGAGTGTGTCCTCATGCCCCTCCACCAGTGGTTGAAGATGGTCTGGTAATTTAGCCTCCTGACCTTTCGTCCTATCCAACCCCCTCAAGTGCCTTCCTTGTGCCCAAGCTTGTAGGGGCCCTGTCTCCCTCTCCAGGTCAAGCTGTTGCCCTCCCACAAGCATGGTCCCAGCACCAACATCAATCACACACCCTCGGTCTCGTAGCACATCAATGCCTACAATGCATTCACTATCAATATGCGCCACAATTGCGTTCACCTGGTGTTGCACTCCTTTGCCCAAGTCTAATTGCACCAAAGTCTTACCCAGAATTGGTGTTGTTTGCCCTGTTGCAGTACGTAACTGTGCAGTTAGATCCCCTTTTTCCATAGTCAACCCCGCTTTTGCGACTGCTTCTGGGCTCACAAATGTGTCTGATGCTCCTGTATCTATCACAAAACGGCATGGGACTGCATTTAAATACCCCTGTACTGTGAGAGCTGCGCCACCCCCAGCCCGGTACAGCACAACTTCTTCGTCTTTTCCCATGAGACTGAGGCTCTCCTCCCGACCCAAGCTGCGCCCCTTCAGATTGGTCGGCTCACATTTCCCTGACCTCCTTCAGCTCCATTTGGTCCTTGAAATGGTCTGCGCTGTCCCCAAGTGGGACAATTCCGCAAGAAATGCCCTCGCTGGTCGCATCGCCAGCAAACCGCCCCCTGCCGTACCTGTGTCTCAGCAGTCTGCACTTGAAGGAGCTGCCTCTCGCTTCCCCGTGTTCGGTTAGTAATTCGGGTGACCGCCTCCATCCGCAAGGCCTCTGTTAGGGCATCCTGTAGGGTACGGGGCCACGCCACCAGCACCTTCTCCCGTATTCCAGAGTCTCGGAGTCCTTCCACAAACTTTAAGGCGAGGAGGCTCTCAGAGGAAGCATCCCTGATGAGCCCTGGCCACGCTTTCCGACCCAGTTCACCCATTGCACGGTGGTAGTCAACAATGCTTTCAGTGGCCCCTTGAGTGCGGCTCTGGAGTAAGGCTAGATGCAGTTCTGTCTGATGTCTTGCCCCATACCGATTACTCAGTGCATTTACCAATCCATCATATGTGATTGGCCTCCTAACCTCTCCAAGAATCGTGAGGGCTGGGCCCTGTAATGCTGCACCCAGCTCAGTAGCCTTGTCTACATCCCCCCAGCCATTCCTAGCAGCAACGAGCTCAAACTGACAAAGGTACGCCTCCCAATCAGCGGTTCCATCAAATGGTTTGACCCTAGTTTCCCGTCCCTCACCCCTGGGGACAGTGGGAATGGCAAAAGTTGCCCCTGCAGCGGGTTGTTGTGTGAGACCCCGTTCAAGCCCCTGGCCAATGTCACACAGAGCCTCTAGTCGATTCGGGGTAGGTACTTCCCCAAGGGAGGGAGCGTTAGCCACCTGAAGTCGTTCCATATCCTGCCGCAGGGCAAAGAGAGCCTCAAACACCTCCCCAAGATCCTGCCTCAATCCGACACGTAAATCATGAACCTGCTCTGCGACAAGTTGTCTCACCTCGGTGGTAAGCCCCGGTAGGCCGGGCCCCAAGGTACCCTCCTCCTCTGCCGGCAACTCGCCAACCGTAGGATTGGCAATCACCTCTTGTTGTGCTGGAAGAAACTCTTCTCCGTCGCCTGGTTCCTCGATAGGCTGGCGGACCGGACGACCCCTGCGAGTAGGTCCCACTTCTGACACCAATGTAAAATTGCAAACCCCGGATGAATTGAGCACAATTTTATTAATTCGATAAACCGCGACAAACACTATGAATTCGGAACACAAAGTGAGTATTTTTAGTTTTTTATAACAGTTTGTATCCACGTCACTACCTGCGTTGCCCATGTAAACTTCCTAACACTATATATAGATTTTAATGAAAATTTTTTTCGAACTAATTAAAAATGAGAAATCACAATTTTTACAGACATTTTTCTATCTTTTTTTAGTAAACTGTTGTTTTATGGTAGGTATCACAGGTATGGTTAATGTCCCTGTTTCGACTACACTTGAAATTTATCTTTTTCATCACCTACCTACTTAAGTACTTAATTTGAGTTTTAAAAGCACTCGTGACCCAACAAGCAACTTGATGAACTTTATTCAAACAAGCGTCTCCGCTGAACAGTTGCCTCAAGTTAAAAAATTATTTACTTGCATAAGTGAAAACGATTTTCTTCAAATGAGATCGCACGAAAACCCATAAAAAACAGATTCTCATCTTTGTCGAAATATTCTTTCTTGATATGCTCCCTCCTCACGTATACCAACATTGACATCCAATGATCAATCTAATTGATTTCGTCGCGTTTATGACTCTTCTTATCAGTTTTTGATCGTTAACTCTTCTTATCAGTTTTTGATGGTTAATTAAATAAGTGTACTCACTAGGAAGACGGTCGGTAGGTACCATGTTTCTTGATCTTCTGAGATTAGGGATGAATCGAAAATAACTTCAAGTACATACCTATGTCTAATGTCTTGAAGTTACGTATGTATAGAAACGACCGTGATTTACTAATAGAACGCGCAGTTGTAACTTAATTTATAGAAACGATTTTATTCAAACAAGATTTTAGTTTATCTCGGCAAAATAATAAATTAGCTAGAATCAAATTTCAAGGGATTACCTATCCTGTAAATATCAATATTTATTGAGAATGATCATTTTTATCATAAGACTGTATAACTGATAAAAAGATAACAGATGAATCGGTAGGTAGGTATAACGAGACCCTCTCGAACGAGCAAGTTTGTCCCCCACCCCGGCAACTACTTGGAACCGTTCCCTACAAGAAGAACTGTGAGTTCTTCAATTCCGTTCAACGCGGAGCAGCTCATGAGTCACAAATGAAAAGTCACATTTACGTTTCTAAAGTGTTATGTGATCATGTTATGAGACCACGAAACTATTCACTTCATTCTGATCTACATATCCAACTAATCTGCATTTTTACCAAGGGATTGACTACTTGATGTTATGTATTTTTGAGATGCGAGCTTGCGAGCATCCAGACCACCAAACTATACACTTCATTCTAACCTACATGTCTACTAAACAGGTTGAACGGAATTGAAGAACTCACAGTTCTTCTTGTAGGGAACGGTTCCAAGTAGTTGCCGCGGTGGGGGACAAACTTGCTCGTTCGAGAGGGTCTCGTGTAGGTATATCAGCGGCTATGGAGTTACGGAAAAAGTACATAATTGATGCGCTGATGGAGTGGAGTTACAATAGTAGATGCTGTTTAGTGATATCTTACACATGTAAGTGAGGAGGTAATAGGTCTACTCTGATAGGTCTTATCCTTAATTTCTCTCTCTTTCTTTCCCTTCTTTTTGACATTGAGAGTCTTAGTCGACGGGTCAACCGGTCAACCGGAAATTTTGTTACGCAAAGAAAAAACGTCACGCAACCTACAAACAAGTTAGGTGTTGTTATGATTGTGTATATACTAGCAATGAAATCAGTCGTTTAATTGACATTTAAATTACTGAGTCATTTTCAATGCTCATAGCTCTTCTCTCATGAGAGAGAAAGTACAAGCGGTCTGCCGCGTTTTTAGCATGGAACATGCTTTAGCCTTGGACTAACTAGTGAAAAACAATACGCGGAAATGTCACAAAACCTTGGACTAACTAGCAATTTTTTTCTTTTAGAAGAAAATGCGGGCCCCCTCGGGAAGGCTGGGCCCCGGGGGTAATGTACCCAGTGACCCCCCACTCTCTACGGGCCTGAGCGGAAGTGGAATTCTTCCTTCCTCTTCGAATAATTTGATAATATGCTGGGGAATCATGGATAAGCTACTGATCGTAGTGATCATGCTCTGGACCCAGTTTCTAGAAGGCTAATGTGAGAAACACTTGCCAGAGTACCTGCTTGCTCTATTTTCTTTTTCGCGAGATTTTCTCACGGCGGCGGTGCTCGACACAGCGGGTGTGATCACCGCAATACTCAAGATTCACTGCGTAAACCCATATAAACCCCTAGGCGGCCCGCAGGTTTAATGAAGATGAGGCTGCATTTTCTTCTTAAATGGGATACGTGCTTGGCTAGTGCATCCACAAAGTCAAGTCGGTCTTGTCCTACATTGGGAGACCGGGACTCGGGACCACAATCCTTCCACTTGGTCCGCCGCATGTCCCCGATTGTTGACCCAAATTATTAACTGCTTCTAAGCGCGGTGAAGGACAAACAAGTTCTATAGCTCCAGGAAATTAATTTAGGGTATAACCAGTTCCAGCTATTTATAAATCCGATGTTGTTATATCTTTCGTCTATTTCGTACCGACAAATGAGGTCGAAAATACGAACCCCTCCCCCCCTTTAACAATGCCGATGACGAACCATGGGCAATTTTAACTGTTTTATCTTATTCCATCACCTTGAAGATATCATTTAGGGCTTTCGAAAAAGGTGCAATATGTAGTGTTGGTTGTTGGTAGACAATAAACCCAAAATAAAGCCGAATGACGTCCTACGAGAACGACCTCACCTCCGCGTCCACCCACGGGGGGAACTCGGGAAAATTAATAAGATAAAATAAATCACCTACCTTAGTCTCACTTTTCCATCTATAGTTAACAAATTTTATAACACTTGATTTCGAGAAGTGATATTTTATTGGAATAATATCAACTGGTACGATCGTCATGGATTATAAGTCGATTTTCACTATGTTTACATCAGTTCTGATTCACACTCATGTTGACGATCTTTCTTCCTGTCAATACTCTAGCTCTTAAGAAGAGCGAACGGGTAAACGTGAAGCAATCAGCGAGAATTCATTCGATTCTTTGGGATGATATCTATCTATAAATGACGGCCAAATAAATTACTCTGTTTCCGAAGTTTTCGAGATTTCGATTTTTCAAATATTTGATCCCTTACATTTTCTCCTTGATTGAAATTGATGCCGATGTTCTAGAACCATCTATATGTGACAACCCCATATGTGAGTTTTGACCCAAGTTCCATATACTTTGGTCCAGCAGGTTCGGAGGATGAGTAGATAGCTTTGGATGGCGAGCGTACGGCGGAAGGCGAACCGACCGATTCTTTTAGTGAATTTTCGTTGAAAATTATGCTAATGCAATACAAACATCGTTTCCGAAGATTCCCAAAAGGATTTCATTAGTAATATTTTAAAATGTCATATTTCAATCATTTCGGGCAATTGCAAGAACACCAATTTTACAGAATTCAGTAGAAAGAGTGTTAGATTCCACAATAATAAAAAACTAATAAGATAATATCACTGTCGTGACCAACGACATCACGTTGTTTATATGAACCTTGTCGAGATCAACCGCATCCTAAACTGATATAAAGGTCACGGGATCTTTTGTGCCTCCGCAAGCTGGGTCAGTCATCGAAAGCTGCCTGCCTACCTTTCCTATACTCCAACTTCTTCACTCAAACCAAAAGGGTAAACTATTTCTCGAAGTGTGAACATTCGGTTGGTTTTTTCCAAACCATTATTATTATAGGGAAACCCTTTGCAGAGCTTCCAGATTCTCCGTGAGCTTATCCTGGCCTCGTCAACCTGTAAATTTCCTGGAGTACGTGGCTCTCACTCGCTAGGTACCTATTTCATGGCGGCCCCATCTAAAATCGTGGTTCATGTTTCAGCTCACCGAAGATGCTGAAAGCCCCTTCATCTTCCTTCGGCCGGACGACCAACGTGTCCTCCCATCGGACTGTGTTTTAAGTCTCCTCTCATGAGGATCTTCCCAGCTTGTCTGGGGAAGACCATACGGCATGATTGCCTGAGGGCTCCTAAACACGACTTCCATTCTTTTGGAAGGAGATATTGGATTCTTCTGTCCTCCCATCGGACTGGGGTTTCCGTACTGGGGGTGTCTCCGGACACTACATGTGTGGCATGCGTGCAGACCCAGGCGCAATCGTGGCCTCCCTTCTTGTGCTGCGATCATGCAGGACGGGGTGGGGATGAGCGGTAGGCGCAGAGTCCTCTTCTCTTTTGCAGGGCCAGCAACCATTCTTGGCCTTTAAGGGCTGTACCCATACTGGTACCGCGAGCGGGTGAGGCTCCAGGCTTTCAGCTCTTCCAGCGTCTCGCTGGGCTGAGAAGCTGGTCTAGCCTGCCACCCATTTGAGGATAGATTCGCGGGGGTAGTAGGTTTCACGCCCTTGTAGTTTTCCCTGTCCCTAACCAGGGGGGCGGGGGCTAGAAAGTGAAGCCTTGTAGATGAGTGATCCCCCTTCATGGTGGAGTTCCTCGGCCTCAAACGGGGAAAGCGTTAACAGGCCCTTCGGTCTATACGATTTTCTACAACGAACTGTACTCCCATCGTCCGGTACCGTCTCCCGTCCTCACACAGTCATAATGTTTGAGCTGTGGGATCCCCAGGTGAGGATAAAGCGGTAGGCGCAGAGACACCTTGTCTCTGTCGGGCTAGTGACCATTCTGGCCTTAATGGAGAAGCAATGTATGGCGCTGTCTCCAGTAAATGGTACCTACTGCGGGAGGGGGGGGGGGGGAGCTACTGGTGCACAGACTTACACCAGGGCATCACCCCTAACGTGCAGTATATTCTGCAGATGTGTGGTAGAGGTCCGTGGGAGTTGACTCGCGGGGGTGGGTCTCCTTCCACGGATTTCAGCTTTTGGAGTTATGTGGATTTCCATAAACTCGGGTACCACCTGCTTAGTTGGTAATGCGAGCTAGAACGCATGCCTCGACCTGTAGGTCAAAATGGGTACTTGGCAATTGTCAAGGACATTGACTGTGTGTACAGTCTCCTCACAGGAGGATCTTCCCAGCTTGTCAGGGGGGATACCATAAGGCATGATTGCCTAAGGACTCCTAAACACGACTTCAATTTTTTGGAAGGAGATGTTGGATTCTTCTGTCCTCCCTTCGCCTCCAGAAGCCTCGAACTCAGAATTGGTCAGATCGTTTCTTTTATTTTCGTCAATTTTATCCCACACCCGTCACCTATGTTCACAGATTTGCCATATTGATCTGATCAGATCTACCGTTTTTCCATCTATAGTTTGATATGTACGGAGCTCCATAATTTTATTTTATTTTGCCGTAAACCCATATGCCAATCCAGAAAACAATATTATTTCCCTACGCATACAGTCCACATTCTAACTTGAACTTTATTTATTTACACGAAGAGGATTTTATATGTTTCTTTTTATAATTATATCGATTTAATTGATGGAATAGTTGGTTACTTAATGTTAGTACCTCTTTTCTCCAAACAGTCAAACAGGTTAAGACGAACAGCTAATCTTCGACTAACACCAAGTTCTACATCTAATAATAAAAAAATCTTTGTTGGCTATTTGTGGTGAGAGGAAGACATAAATCTTTCAGCCTCGCATTGATGGGAACTTATCTTGAAATGAGTAGGAATACAAAAGTTTATTTTTGAAATTTAAAACTTGATTGGACAACTGCCTATTTTTATGGCTTGCAACAGCCACCATACACATTATACGGTTAGCATAAATGGTATAACCCTCCTGTCTGATGCAAAATATAAATATGTATTGTTAATGAATGTTTGTCTTCATATAATGACGTACGAAAGGAGTATCTACTTTCACTCGGTCTTCATTAGTATTAACGCAAATCTGTCGGTCTTTTTGTCTCTTCCGTGCTAAAGCTCGCAATTTTGGAGTTATCAACTTGAAATTTGGTTAGCAGCCTCCTTATAGTAGGTAGACACCCTGAACGTGCTGAAAAAATCACTCAGGGCACCCACTAGTTATAAATGTATCATGTAAGCAGTTGTGGCGGGATATATGCTTGTGATAAATTCATTTTTTTCAAAGAAACTGGACGAAAAATAGTAATATTCTGGATAGTAAGATTCTGCATCAAGTTAGATGATTTCACAGTGCTGACTGCTTGACCGCTATGGAGAAAAACGTTACGTGATTTAGAATCACGGACCGTTAACCATAATCAGACAATGGAACATAATAATGGACTCGGCAGGATGCTCATTCGAGCTGTCATTATGAATAAGATATCTCTTAATGGCTTCATGAAGTAGTGGAACTCCCGTTTTAAAGAGAAGTTGGCCTTAAATAAATTTATCACGAGCTACTTCATGTATGAAATGGGAAGAAGGACTTCACAAATTATGGTGAGTGAAAATATTTTGAAGGGAATGTGGATGGATTTACGCAACAGTTGTGTTGTTGATGAAATAAAATATTTGGTAATTTCAATTAATATAATAAAACTTCGTATATTTCGTCAAATCTGACCCTACATCAGTCGATTATGAACTTATTTATTTAAATTACTTGCGATCTCATTCGCCAATTAAGAATTAAGTTATACAAAAAGAAGATTTCTTCGTCTCTGGTGAGAAAACACCGAAAAATCGACCAGAATTGAACTTTTCTTACTCATTTTCGCACAGCACAAAGTCGTACTAAAATGTAGCATTAATATAGTTTTCCAAGCTGGTATTGCAAATATCAATAAATGAATATCATTCCCATCTTACCCCAAAATCATGTATTACACGTGGCAATTGAATATCTTCAAAAATTCATTAAGAACCTTTTCACACTTTTTGCACTTTTATAGCGGAATTGCGCATTGTTACTGTGGAATTGATCCCGTTTTTGCGCACTAAAAAAATCGAGTGACGGATCATTTCTTCATAAAATTTCACATAGAATTTAAATCTACAATAAAAAATAGGGGTTCCTATTTAAAATAACGAGTTGATGTCAATTTCGCACGTTTGGGAACTACTCAATGTGCAATTTTTTTTTTTTTTTAAATTCTTATAAAAAAAACATTGAGTTTGAAAAAAAATGTTTTTGACCCATAAATAACGATTTTAGCAGGGGGAGGGGGTCTTGGGGACACTCTGTATACTATTTTGAATGAACAATTATTGTAAAGTATTGGGCACCTACCACAATTAAAAGAAGTTTAAAAAATGAAATATTGTTAATTTCATTTCCTTTGCCTCTATTCTCTGTCCGGTACTCCGCCTATTTGCTCCAACATTTTTTCAAATACTTTGACCGACTTCACAAACAAATATTTTAACGCAGATAATAGATCAAGGAAGTAGGTACCATTCCATTGTGATTACATTTTAAAATAACAGTATTCGATGATCAAAGACATTATTAATTCACTTTCTTCCGCGTAGCGTGAACTCAACAACTCACGAAGAGAAATCGCGCTTCTGACGAAGATGGGGAACGGTGATGACTCTGTAATACTTTTCAGGAACACTGAGCGTCGTGATTTTACCTTCCCTTGAATTCCTCTAAGCTCCAATGATTCTTTTATCCTCACCAACAACAAGAATCAAATAAAGCGAGGTCAGAGGCTACACCAGGATGTAGTTTTCTTGGTCTTGCAATAAGGATATGTAAACTTCACATTTTCAGTGGAAATGCTGTTTTCCCGATCCAGCCCAGTTCAGACGGGGAACAGGAGAAATCTTATTGAAACATTCATATCTCAGAGTTGGATAAGAATCATCCTCAAGAATCATTCTTATAGCTTATCGTTGCAAATCAGAATATGAATGGTTAAAAATATTCTTTTATTCTACTAAAGTTTGTGATGATCCCAAAAAATCTCGACGAGGTGATTGCCTGCGGTCTTCAACAACATATCACGATTATATTGAAAAAATTACTGTGAAAAAAGCTGTTTTTATGTATATTCTCTGTAGAAGATTTGGAATCATAAATATTCAGTTTATTTATCCTCCTAGTGAATTCCAGACAGTTGGAATAATGAAGAATAAAGGATGAAGCCGGTTACGGAAAAAATAGAACTGGGGCGTATAACGTCGGGTGAAAGGAGACAAAAAATCAAGGTTTGTACCTCATTTCTGCACGTCCTCTAGAGCCCAAACGGGATCTAAAAAAGACCGACTTCTCTCTTTGAAAGACAAAGTGTTTTTTTATGTGAATATTACTTTATGAAGAAGTTAAATACATTAGACCTATCGAATTTGGAAATATCTGAATATGATGTAGGCCTTCAAAGAGAATCTATCATGCCAGATGCTCTCACACATCAATATTGGTTAAAATTTTGGATCTTGCTGCAGTATTTACTATAGCAAAAAAACCGGGGCACATGAATCTGCTGTGACGTGTGCATCTCCACCAGTTTGAAAAAGGTTAATGTGTTATCAAACGTTACAACTCGGCGCGCTGACTTTCTAATGACAACAGAAGCCTATATCATCTCTGCTCGTCCTCTTCTCTCCCCCCCCCCCCCCCCCCCCCCCCCTCGATTCACCGTGTTATCAATCCCACGAAGCTTTTCAGTCATCAATGACATCATACTAGTTGCAATGGTTTCTTCTTACAGAAGATATCTGAGTTTAGAGTTATTCCCTCGCAACGTTCTGGAGAAAAAAGAAGAAGTAAATAGATAACATCATGCTGATCAATAGTGCATATATTCCTAACAAGGACATAAATTACAAATTTTTGAAAGAAAAGAAAAGAATTAACGCTTTGATTGATTGTTATCAAAAAGGAGAAATTGGCCAAACTTGAAACCAAGCGGTAAAATTGAAATCGGCCAATTTCGGCAGACTTCATTTTCATCGCATTTTCTTTAAAAAAAGGACAAATGAGCTATTGTGTTCGCTTTGTCCGTTGATATAATGTATGTATGTCCTCTTAGAATCGTTATAAATGCCACTTCCCGACGCTAGATTTTGATGAAACTAGGTATGGATTTACCTAATCTATAACATGGCGAGGATAAAGATGTATCAGGGACTGTTGACGCATGAGAGGTCATTGATCAGCGGAGTGAACTCTAAAGCCATTTTGTCTCCTATTCGACGTACGAAGCTGGAATTTAAGAAGGGGGCTGACGGGAGAATGCTGAAAACGACTGAGAGATCATCAATCAGCTGAGTGAGCTCCAAAGCCATTTTGTCTACTACTCAACGCAGGAAGCTGAAATTTGAGAGGGAGGCTCAAGGGAGAATACTGAAGACGAATGAGAAGTCATCGATCAGCTGAGTGAGCTCCAAAGCCATTTTGTCTCCAATTCAACGCAGGAATCGTCTATTTCACGCGGTTCTCCTTACAAGAATATGCGCTATCATGTGACTCAATTCGTGAGCACTGATCTACTTTTGACTGTGCGCATGAGCACTTCATGGAGTAAACAATTTTGAATAAAATTATTAAAATAAACGATATTGTGTTCAACTGCTATGAATCTAGAGAGTTTCTTCTTATTTCTTCTCACCTTTATTCTTATTACCTACAAGAGTATAGGTAAGAAGGTAAGATTTCTGGCTGAGATGATTACAAGCGGAGTTGAAAATGCAGGGATGAAGTGGAGATAGATAGGTGTCGGAGCTGCATACATAAATGGCTGAGCTGCAATAGGTACACTCTTTCTAACTTATCTGCTGACCAACGAAGCTGACGATGCTGCAACACTTGTTTCCAATAATATTTCATCAATGCTGACCCTTCCCACTTTCAGGTACCCTAAATAAAAATCAATTAGGTAATTTAAAAAAAAATTAAATAGCATGTACAGGGATTGGCAGAACTTGTTCAAAATCCATTCATCACAAGTAAATATAAATGTAGCATTTCCATGTATGTGGAACGAGTTTACGAAATACCATAATTAAACAGCTTCACCTCCGATGTCGAGATGTTCTCCAGTTAATACGCTTTAAGGGAAGTTGTTCACCCAAGGTGCATTAAAATATTTTTTTCTTCACATATCATTTAAGTAATTTTATTTTTTAAATAAAACTAAACTAAATTTCGCATCATTAGTTGATAATAAAACTATAATATCTTCATAATCTCAGGAGCTTTTTTTTCTTTTCGAGTTGTGATTCCTGGTGTATACGATGGTTTGCTTTCAGCTTCTTCACACTCCTCCTCCAAATAGCTGTTGCACTGTTATTATGTTCTTCCACTTCTTATTTATCTATTCATGAACATATAAATAGAGGATATAGAAGAGTGTGGAGTCCGCTTAAACCAGGTGCTTGATGATCAAGATGTGAAGGCTGGCGACAATGGCGGGAAGTGGACTGCCGTGCCTCAGAAAAAGAGCTCTTCTGGAAAATTGCTTTTTCCTACGCTTTTCCTTCTTCTTGTACACTTTTCTTGAAAACTATTTGACCGGTTTTTATGATTCTTTTTAGCGCATTTTCTTTTCAATAAAAGGAAAAATGAGCTTTCGTATTCACTTCCTCTTAAAATCATTTTAAATGCCACTTCCCGACGTCCGAATTTGATGAATCTTGGTACGTATGTTATCTGTAACATGGAGATGATAAAGATGTATCAGGGGCCGCTGACGCATGAGAGGCATTGATCAGCAGAGTGAACTCCATAGCCATTTTATCTCCTATTCGATGCAGGAAGCTGAAATTCGAGAGGGAGATTGAAGGGAGAATGCTGAATACGATTGAGAGATCATTGATCAGCTGATTCAGCTTCACAGCCATTTCGTCTCCAATTCGATGCAGGAAGCTGAAATTTAAGAGGGAGTCTCAAGGGAGAATGCTGAAGACGACTGAGAGGTCATCGATCAGCTGAGTGAGCTCCAAAGCCATTTTGTCTCCTATTCAACGCAGGAAGCGTCTATTTCAAGCGGATCTCCTTACAAGAAGACGCGCTATCTAGTGACTCACTTCGTGCTTCTTGTTTTATTCTGTTCGTCTTGTTTGAAAAAAATTTTCTGCAGGATTAGTTTCCCGATATTCAAATAGATCATTCCTTGTCAACAATTTGAAACTTCCGAACACATTTAAAAATTCCTGACTCAGCAAATTAAAGAACTAGTTCAGCAAGTTTTTAATGCTTGCCGATATGTAAAGAACAAAAAAAGAATCGTCTTGATAAGTTGAGTAGAACCCGAGAAAAGTGTACCCTAAGCACAAGGGAAAATGATAGGGTGGCATATACTCACCTTAAGAGGCTACAGACATGTTAACAGGAGCAATATGATATCATAATCATCTACCATAATCCAATCTCTGAAAACTAGCTAACAAAGTTGAAAAATAAAATGAAAAATGAAATGAAAAACAAAAAATTACATACTCAATAATAAATGCCTATATGGAAAACTTATTGGTTCATTACAAAGATATTGAACAACGAATTAAAGACACATACCAGAAGTGGCTCATTTATCAGTTATTTTATTTCAAGGATATTACATTTTTTGGCTTCTAAAATTCAGTCCGTCACCAGTTGTTGAATTAGCTTTCACGTACAATCTAAGAAGCTGGAAGGCGGAATGGAACATCATACTAGATCTGCTGATAAATCTCCAATAATAGTCTAACGTCTAATGGTTTTTGTATGAAAATCCGTTTTATTCTTACTTTCTCATTAAATTACTTACGTTGTCGTTGAGCTCGTTAATTTTGGTTCACGTATTGAATGTTTTCTCGCATATTCGCTTATGAAATCATCCTAGGTTACGTGAAATATTTCCTAATGAATCATCAGTGCTGAAATTTGGAACGGAACATCTCCCTGGTCTTGATCATCCTTCGGAACGAACATCTCCTATACAATTACGAGGTACGGCACTGATCTCAAAGTGGCGCATGATGGTAATTTTTTTTTTCTAATGGACCTACCGTGCTGACTATTTTAGGGACATCTAGAATATTCTAGTACAAGGTTCGAATGTGTACTGAACAAATTATGACTTTACCATAAAGTTTTTGTTTAGTGAGAGTTCTAGGAAACAAACCCCGGGGTAGGGTTGGCAGAAAACGTAATTAGTGAAAAACACCAAAACCACAGTTCCTTTTAATTTGTATGTTTTTTTTTTTTTTAACAGTTTAAAACTGTTGTAACAGTTTTTAAAACAGAAAAGTGGATCGCCAAAAACTATACAGTGAATTTCAGGAATAAGGAGTCAACCCCCCAAATGTCAGTGTAATTGACCCGAAAAAGAGTCCTTTATCGTATAACAGACAAACGGACAGACAAGTGTCGGGCGAGTCATCGTAAGAGACTCACTGCATTTGTCAATATTATAATCATTTGAATTAGGCGCTAAGAATACTTTTAAAATGGTATGCCAGTTTTACAATAGATCCAAAATTCCAAGTTGAATATGACAAAATTTAATTTTAATTTTTAACGCATAGGTAACCCCGCTTGCCTTTGATTTCTGTTCATCATCGTCAGTGTCTATATTGGCAAGCTGGAAACATTTTTAGCAAATTTTCGTAAAAAATGAAGCTATTGCAATGGCTTCATAAAATAAACTTTAATTTATACATGGTGTTTACGGAAATGATGGGACGAACTCAAGGAACCGATTCTAGAGCTCGTTTCTGATCGAATGTTGCTCACAGAGATTTCTTTTTAAACGCTTTGTTTTCAAGTTATTCAATTTTTAAGATTTTCGTGTTTTGTACCTTATGACATTAAAACGGCATAACTCCCTTAGAATCACGGTAAATTCAAAACTAAGAACACCTTCGGAAAGACCGTTAAATTTCCTATAATCCTGATTTAATTCTTGAATGGTATTTTACTATGCTAAGTGGGGGAGAAATGTATGTTAGTATGTTGAAAAACATGTTTTTTTTTCTCTCTCTACGAAATCAAGGGTTTTAGTGAAAAATTACCCTCTATGAAAATGCGAGTTCGGGGCCGGTTTCTGCGTATATTTTCACGCTGAATCGAATGGTAACACTTGCAAATCTCCCCAACTACGTTATAACTGAGTTTTACGCTTTAACTCACAAATTTTTAGTTTATTTTTTTATGCTCAATTTCATGTGTTAGTAAGCACTATGGTATATACAAAGGTATATGGACACCCGTGCGTGTGTGTGCGCGCCAAAAGAATCTGAATTCTGAAAGAAAGAATTTACATTGTATTCAGACTCTCTCAATTCAAAATACAAAGCCTATCCTTGAATGCCAACGTGTGTAACTTTGGACTGTCTTTCCTTCGAAATGTTTATAGAAGAACATAAATATGTACGAATGCCTAAGCTGAAATGGTAACTCGTCGTTTAATCAATGACAGCGTTCAATTCGTCTTTTAGGAATTAACTCAACCAGAAACGCTGACCAACCGATTTTGATGGTTAGCTTATAAAAGTTCATTATTTGAAACAATGTAAGCAGAATTAGGAGCACAAATCATGCACAAATTACTCAAGTCTAAAGGAAGCGTATCAATTTTTTTGAAAAATAGTACGTTTACTATTTTTGAATGAAAGTAGATTTCATTTTGAAAATTTTGGCACCATTTTTATTTTATTTTCAAAGTTTCTGCAAATTGTGGCGTCCACGATAAGAGGGGATGCCCAGGCTTTTTTCGAAAACTTTGAAAAAATATAAAACTACGTATTGTAGAATAGTGCGGTTGGTTTTTTTATCTTTAAAATTTCTCTTGCTTTTATCCAAAAATATAAAACACACTAGGTGCCCCCCATTTATTAAATTTATACGAATTCTTGTGAATTTATGAAATGGTACGTAAGTAATGCGTGGAGTGGGAAGGTTTGAAATGTAAATGGATTCTGGCAGTATCCTGCGGGTTCCTGTCATGCACGTGTATTAGGGAAACTCACACTAACATTGGCCTTGAACGAGGTGGATACTTACAGGTACCACTTCCTAGGTCGTGAATGTACCCATGAACTTCTAATATTGTGATCCTGAGTTGTGGAGCTCTATGTGAATAAAAATCGAGACCTGAACCAAACTTCAACCTTTCCCGAAGTTCAACCTTGACGAGCGAGCGGTGGAGAAAGGGACGTTGTCCTGGATTCACGTAATGGCTCGCCTTCAGTAATACACCTAACCATCGCCAGCAATCAGTGATGGGCGCTTCATTACCCAGTTCCCATTTAAACCCGTTCAAATGGGTAATTTACCCCTCAGGAAGCATTTGTAACTTGGTAATATACCTCATTGAACGTAACGTAAACAAGGTGTTAACACTTGAGCTTTTAAAAAGGTGGGGAAGTGGAGAGGTTTCGGTTGGTTCGACCTTCCAGTTAATTTATTTCCAGTTTTAAAACTCTCACTTCAATCACAGGTGCCTTCTATGTGTTCTCTACAGCTGAAATGGAGCCTTCTGGGACGTTCCATCCATTTTTGAATGAATAAAGTGGTTCAAAACCTTATAACATGAAAATAATTGCATGCTGTGTTTGTTGTTGAAGTCGTTAGGTTTAGTCATATTTTAACTCTACGTTAGATTTAACTCTACAAGTTACAAGAATTTAGAGTTTTCGTACGCGTGAAAGCTGTCTTTCGGTCTACTGGCGTAAGTTACGAGTATTTTATTCAGCCTGCCTCAAGTCCTCAACCGCATGAACCCTCAAATTTTCATCGAAGTTGAATGAAACCTTTTCAAGTTATGGTCGTTACAAGGATCTTGCGCACAAGCTCTCACAGATCTGACTGAGATGAAATTCGCAGGGACAATATAGAACTCAACCTGACCGAAATACATCATTGAAATCGGATAGTAAAGTTTCACTCGTTACGAAGTACACCTTCTACAGTTGACTCACAGACAGACATGCTAACGGCTGCAAAACTAAAATTCGTTTTTGGTTTATTATTTCCAATAATAAGCCTATGTGATCTTATAGCAAAAAAATTTTATAACCCCCCTCAAAGTTTGTCACTTTACATTTCAAGGTGCGTAGAATCCAAATTTGAAATGTCCGTCCGCCGTCCGCCGTCCGCCGTCTGGGCCATAAAAGGCCTAAGAACTGACTTTAAAAACCCGTTCTTTCGCACATAGACTCCATTTGGGGTCTAGTCGCTCCTAACGTTTAACCATCCCGATCGCTTTACTCGCATAGATGCTATGGGCCAAGAACGGGCGAAAAAGTGTCTTTTTCGATGCTTTGAGTGTTAGACTTACGCACGCTTGGAAGGGGCTCACGGTGGGTGGTGAGAGGGGTGAGCGGGGAGTGGAGTGAGAGGAAGATCAGAGGCGGCGACTAGAAAAGAGACGGGCGGAAGCCCCAGTGCATGCTGGTTACTATAGCTGGCTATCTGATTCAGAAATAATAAACCATTATGTAATAATTTGCAGCGTTTTTTGTTTTGTTTTTGTTTTTTAACCCTCTAAAAGCTATAAAAAATTTACTATTCACTCCCTAGAGAGAAAAATGTAAAATATGAAAATATTTCTAAAAACAAAGAATATCAAGAAAATCGCCAGGAAAAACTTTGTTACAAAGAAGTTGTACTATTGATCTAAATCTGTCTAAATCCTTTTTTTTTTTTTTTTTTTTTTTTTTTTTTTTTTTTTGAGCATTTTGTTGATGGGATCAACAGTTCCAAAACACTAGTGACTTCTAGTGGACGAATCTTGGCCTAAACGTGGTAATTATGCCGATTATTCTCCTCTCATCGCCAGCCCGTTTACTCGTCTTGTGCGTCATTCCGTGAGTACTTTCTACCTCAACGAAACCTAATTAGATAATTCGTTATTGTTAGGCCCGCTTCAACTTGTGGAGCTACTAAGAAAGGCAAATGAATAGACCAAGATTCGAAACCAACTGATGCCTGAGCAATCACACTCTTTCGCACAATGTAACATTGTGGTCTCGTATTCAATTCGCACTATATGGGATAGACCTCTCCTTGAAACTTGTAGCTCGGCGCCTGAGCAAGGAAAGACAGGTCTTGGGATGAGTAGGGATGAATGAACGGAAGAACCCGACTATCCGGAAACCATTGACCTACTTCTCAAGACAGCATTCCACTGACATCATTTCCACGGGAATGAATTATCGTGGGTTTTAAATTACGGAGACCTCTAATAATCGTACCACAAACGGTATACAAAGATTATAATGCATTCCAGTTCACATAGATATAGATGAATGTAATCCCTTGCTGTATTAGCATGAAAAGCACCAGATCAATTAGGATTTGTGCGTTGGACAAATGAGCTTTTTTCCAAATTTGTTTGCCATCATGACAAACTGTTATCGCTTGAGTGGTCTCGAAATGAACCAGAACCAGGGAAAATGAAATGAAATTAATTTAACTTTATCCCATCTTTGGTTGCAAACATCTCCGCGCGTCTCTTTTTCACCAAGCGATACGTTATTCTCGCATTTCCAAGCTTTCAATAAGCCATTGCAACGAGACGCGCCAAGATAAGTAACTAGTTAGAACTTCGGCCCCATTCCGACCTCACCCTGTCCGCTCAAACATAACATATCTGTACGCTTAATTTTCTTTACATATCTTGGGAGAGGCATGCCTCCTGAGTCGGCTGATGCCGAAATGTACGTAAATGTAGTCTACTTTCAACATGACGAAGTGCCTTTTGATGGAGTTTCGGAGCTGCTACGACCAAGTCCTTATCAGCTAAGTGAATCAAATTCTCTCGAGTTCACCTTAGGAAATTAAAATTTGTAAAGTGAGTCATTGTGACCAGCTGAGTGAGCTAAATTCTCTTCTATTTCTCTAGGAATTGAAATTCGGTAGCGAGACTAACTAGGACATTATGAGACGAATGAATTTTCGGGCTCTATTCTGATCAGCTGAGTTAGCGGAAGTGCCTTCTATTCACCCTAGGAAGGTGAAATCTGATAGGTAGCTTTTCTAGGGCATTAAATGATGAACAAAATTGTGGGTTCTTTCTTGATCAGCTATGTGAGCCAATAGACGGATTCTCTCACTTTTGAATGCGTTTGGGAGGCGCTTCTTCAACGCCAACGGTCAAAAATTATCGAGTAAATCACCTTTTAGTGACCATTTGGTTTCACCTTTCTAGCAACATTAACTCGTTACACTTCAATTACAGTACGGTTAGTTACGGAACCTACAAGTTCTGGGTACCTACACATTGCAAAAATATATTTGTAGTATTGTCGCTGCGATTGCTTGTACCCGTATAATATTATAAATATGAACAAACGATTACATTGACACGACACTGCCGCTCTCTAGGTTGATCGAACCCCAACCGTCCTCAAGGTAAGAGCTTTTCTCTCTCTCTTTCGTGCGTATAGCGATTAATTATCATTGATACCATAACTAACTTCTATCCATACCTAACCCAATTGCTATCCTCAATAAATATACCCTGACCACAGCCTAGTCAGATCTCCTCCCGTTAATACCTTTCTGTTGGAGTGGAGCACCTTAAAAAACTAGATATTAAAATAATGTCAGTGATTAATCTCTGTGTCTTAATTATTAACCTTTATCTATAAATAATATTTAAATATATCAAAATATATTATAGACAAAAGAAAAAATTATCACGACAATCATTAGATTGTCACAAACGAGAATATCGAGAGGAGTTGAATATTTGTACATATTATTGCTTAGTGTTCGTTCTGGAGGTTGAAACATTATTATTCTTACAAAATGAAACTTTGTATGTTTCACAACATTTTGAATAATTTTGATTCCATTTCCGAAGTTTTAATGTCAATATTTTTCTCGTACTAAACTGTAATAAGTACGGTATAGTAAGGTTTGTTGACCAGGGATTACGTGTATTAGCCCGTATATACGCCAACAGGTCGAGGGTGTGCACTTTGTATTTCATAAAAAACTTGTGTTAAGACCTAATAGATAAGATCTGCTCAAAATCAATGGGAAGTAAGAGGATGGAATTTAAGGTCTCATAAATTTCATGGAGATTGAACAGGCTAACACTAATACGACAATTCTTATGAAATTTTGAGAGGTGGTTCATTTTACGCGAAATTCCTTACTTGTGTGAGTCTCTTCATCGTCGCGACGGTATCTGCTATTACGTCCTCTAAGCCCACGTGAGCCATTATCCTGAGTAATCCATTATTATAAGTTAAACGCAAACATTTTTTGTTCGGTTCGTTTCAGCGATCATTTGGTTGGGGAAGATTTTCTTTGTGTTGAAAAAACACCAATTACAATCATTCTAATTTAGAGTAAAAAATTTTATCTCATTCTGTATATCATTTTGTTGTTCTATATGTACATGTCCTTTCTCCTTGGTAGGAAGCTATAAAGAAACTTAAATATAAAAATAAAAGCGCAATATTGTCGATTAGCAATTAGTTAGGGACTGTTTCGCGTTATGGATAGATGGACTCATCTGTGTGTTTCCGGTGTGTTGAAAAGTCGTTTCTGCAATGAGATCTAACATGTAACAGTTCCGGTCGAAGGAACTGTTAGGTACTGAGCACGTTCCCAAAAGAACGCCAGCTGTTCGCCAGCTCCCCCTCTCACTCCAGGTCATACCACCGCTAAGGTTCTCCACTCTCTCTATCTATCTCTCTCTCGTGCGTATATAGTAATTAACTTTTATTCATACCCCACTGATTTATATCTGTAACCCAATTGCTATCCTCACCTACCCTCACTCTCGCGGTATCTTCTTACCTATCATTGAATATTGCAATAAGTATATCTCGACATCATATGAGCCCTATAATTCTACGTCGTTATCTCTTCCTTAGAGTGCCATTTAAAGAAATTACTATTAAATGATTACATGTGATTAGTTTCGTATCTCATTTAATAATCCTTACTTAACCTCAGTAAATATATTATAGATCTATATTGTAGAAAATAAGAAATTTAATTATGAAAATCACGCGGATTGTCACAAACATCAGGAAAAATCACTAAACAGTTCTGTTCAGTAGTACTGATCGGACAGCTGTCATAAATATGCAAAATATTAATAATTTTACATATTTTCCCAGTTCCTGCTTGTGATCTTGGAGACCTCCACCACTTGAACACCATACATGACTATTAAAGTGCCAGTAAGCAACATGATCGAATGAGTGAATTTTCGTAAATTATTAAAATCATGATGTGTTACATTGTTTTGAAATTAAGGACTTTGAGAGCAAAGGAATTGTAAACTACTACGGACTCCTCCGAAAGGTAGCTATGTAAAAGATAATGTTAACTACCAATTAAATGGGGAAACACTTGGTCTAAAAAATATTATTTTGAGTCAAAAAAGACTCGGGATTTTATTTTTTTTTTTTAATTTTTTTATTTTTTTTTATTTTATTTTTTTTTTTTTAGTAGTAGATATACACTATTGCAATTTAAGTGCATTTTTCAGCATAATTTTGGGGGAAACATTTTTATAGTTTTAGTTCATCGTGTCTGCTTTTGACCATAATTCTGTTTAAAAATATGAATTTAACAATTTTTAACCGTTATTATCCATTTTTAGAGATTTTTTAGCACATTTTTTGAAATTTGACGAATTGAAAGTGCTTAAAAAGTGCCAGCCAATAAAGCTCATCCCTTTAGTTGAAAAGCTTGATTTTTTGGCGCAAGGACGGAATTTTATCTCAATCCTAAAGAGCGTTATCGTCTGGAATGATACACTCACACATGTATAAATAAATACATACATGTACGGATACATGCGAAAAAAATGTGGACTCCGAGATTTGTTTTAGAATTCCGCAAAACGGATTCCAATGAAGGAATTTTTGGAGCCATTGCAATAGCTTCATTTTTTACGAAAATTCCCTAAAAGCCCTTTCGGTCCTTACGTTGACTTTTTATTGATCTCCAACCTTTCTCCCCTGAAATGGGGAATCTTCAGGGAGATGAAAATAAAATAATTGAATATCGAGTTTTTGAAGATATTAAATTGCCACATGTGAGTGATACTTGATTTTAGGGTATTTTTGCACGCTGAATGACGTAGGTAGTGATGTTTATTTATTGATATTCGTAACACCAACTTGGAAAAACACTGAAAAAACAAAACTTTAGTATACCGTAGTATACTATATATGCTATAGTAGGTGCTATATACCACATAGTATGCTATAGTAGAATGTGTGAGTCTGACCTTTTTTGTGTTTTTCGAATATCAATAAATAAACATTATTGCGTGATTCAGCGAAAAAAAACCATAAATCATGTATCACACACATGTGGCAATTTAATATCTTCAAAAATTCGATATTTCACAATTAGTGCTGTATTATCGAGTGGAGGTGCTCATTCGTGCGCACTCAACTATTCAAGTGATGGGTATTTTGTTCACGAAATGTTGTGTAGAATCCAAATTTACAATAAAAATATGGAGGTTAGTAATTAAAAATAATAATAAAATAAGTAAAAACAAAGCGAAATTGTCATCTTTGAATTCCTTGCAAAAAAATTAGTGGATTTTTTTTTTTTTTTTTTCAACTCGCATTTTGACGGAGATAAGCCGCTGGTGCATAGGTAAATCGTGAGTTTTCCGTTGTGGAATGTATACACTTGTGTAAGATACCTACTGTTGTATTTTGCATTCAATCATTTCGTTTCCTCCTTTGTTCTTTAACCAATTTTATACGTCCATGTTACAATATGTGAGGAAGCTATACTGCCCACCCATCTTGGCAGACATTTTTTTAGTGCAGCAGGTCCTGACCTACAACGTATTTGGTTCAAAAGGGTGTACTATCCAAGGGGACGGTGATACACGCGGTTCAGGAATGAACCCCCCCGTGGTGATAGCGAATGAAGGACGAACGTTCTTGTTATCCGCTTTCTTCGTAGAAAATGATGAAACTGAACTCTTCTCCTAGATTTTTACCGGCGGAACCTTTTACAAAGTTTTCTTCTTTGAACTCCCTAAAGGTTCTTTATTAGCGTCAGTCACTTTTCTATGGAACCCCTGCAGCAGAGGGCCCCGTGCGCACTCAACTATTCAAGTGATGGGTATTTGGTTCACGAAATGTTGTGTAGAATCCAAATTTACAATAAAAATATGGAGGTTAGTAATTAAAAGTAATAATAAATTAAATAAAAACAAAGCGAAATTTTCATGGTTGAATTTCTTGCAAAAAATTAGTGGATATCATTTTTTTGGATTTTTAACTCGCATATTGACGGAGAAAAGCCGCTGGTGCATAAATCGTAAGAGTTTTTCATTGTGGAATGTATACTCAAGTATAAGATACCTACTGTTGTATTTTGCATTCAATCATTGCGTTTCCTCCTTTGTTCTTTAACCAATTTTATACGTACGTCCATGTTACAATATGTGAGGAAGCTATACTGCCCACCCATCTTGGCAGACATTTTTTTTAGTGCAGCAGGTCCTGACCTACAACGTATTTGGTTCAAAAGGGTGTACTATCCAAGGGGACGGTGATACACGCGGTTCAGGAATGAACCCCCCCGTGGTGATAGCGAATGAAGGACGAACGTTCTTGTTATCCGCTTTCTTCGTAGAAAATAATGAAACTGAACTCTTCTCCTAGATTTTTACCGGCGGAACCTTTTACAAAGTTTTCTTCTTTGAACTCCCTAAAGGTTCTTTATTAGCGTCAGTCACTTTTCTATGGAACCCCTGCAGCAGAGGACCCCGTTAGGCCGTGAAAGCTTGGGAGCCGCGACGAAACGATTTGAATCGGAAAATGAAACTTCTTTTTCCAGATCAAAAGAAGAGTACTCCCTAGTTTTATATTTTGTATTATCTTCCAGTGAGCGTTGTTGGTCTTGTTTGATATTGCCTTCGGTGTTGCGGCCCACGTTACCATTTCAAAAGGTAACAGAACAATTGCCGCTTTCTCGAACAAAAAGTTATACTCCTGTTACTCGAATACTCCTGTTATATCGAGGAAGCAGCACTATCAAGTTAATTTGCTTTTCAAGGGAAACACTGGTCATTGATGGTCTGACTCCTGACCCGATTCGATTGTTGGATGGTGTTAATTACTGTACTGATGTGCAGCTTCATTTAATGCATTTTTTGGGTGCATTATTTCATGGCGCTGACTCTAGCATTTTCCGCACATCGTCTTGCTGCGAAATAGTATGCTGCGATGACTTCTTTTCAGGCATAAGATACATATTCCATTTGTGACAACATCTACCATCAACATCCATTTAGTTCCTGAAGAAATGACATTCTTCCTGCTCTAAATGTATTTTACTTTGGCACAATCTTCAGCATCCTCTTGAAAGTCTTTGATAATTCGGTACATTGACCTCTGTTGTTGCTAGCTTTATGGTTTGAAGCCTTTCCACTTCAGATTAATTTCGTCGGAGTAACTCATTGAAAAGTGTAATTTTTAATTTTATTTTTATTCCCAATTTTTTAATGAATCAACGTTTGTTTCTTAATAAATGAGTCTTAATGGTGTTAAATAAATATGAAAATCGTCTGCTCTGGAAAATCTTGATCAAGAGTTGAGAAATGTTGATTTAAAAGTGAGAAATGTGGGATTTTATGTCAAAAACGTGATTTTCTCGAGAAAAAAATCGATCTCGGCAATGAATTTTCAAGCATTCAGATTCGGTAGAAAACTCTATTTTAGTGGTGGACCCCCCAGAAAATTAATTTCAAGCTGATGCCATACTGCCGAGTAGGATAAAAAGATCTAGTAATCCTCTGTTACCATTCAGTAGTGGGTAAGTAACTTACGCGACTAGCTCTTGTTAGATCACGATCTTGTATCGAGACCTCTAACCGGTTTTCCATATTAGGTGAAGATCGGCGATCCTGATTGAGAGGATTGCGTGAACCGCAACTTCATTTCGTCGTTTCCTTATTGAACTTTCTTCATTGCATAGTACGCTGCAGGTTTAGTGAGAAATAACGACAACAGTGAAGTAAAGTAACGTATGACACAAAACAGCCCCAGGTGTAAACTCTCCCAATCCGGCGACTCTCAACGCCTTCTGATCCGAACCGTTCCGTCGGCCGATCAAACATGTTTGTTTCCAATCCAAATACAGGAGCCGACTAAGAAGGCGCAGTGCAGTATCAAAAAATTTGTTTTGCCTTAGGATTGAAACGTTTTACGAATAAATGTAACGCTTTGTCGAATTTCTCAATAGTTCCTGCAAATACATTTAACGGCTACTGGATGGTAGTGTAATAGAAACGGATAGGCACTACAATTTCCAAATCCATGGATATATTGTACCTGTTAATTTCCATACATTTCCTTCGTTGAATAGTTCAAATTTTTCCAGCTCTAGGTATGCATGTACGCATAATGATTCATCTACTTGCACCATCTCAGTAATTTCAAATTCACGATTTCAGTCATGAATAAATTATTACAACAAAGGGTGGATTATTTATATTGGTAGTTGATTATTGACTATTTGAGTTGGTATCCTAAAGTCATTCAGTTGGAGAATGCGGGCATTCAAATTGCCTAAGTGATTTATCTCCATCAATATCAGTCGTAGAGATAGAAATTATGATTTTCGGGTTTGGATGTCTAATGTACTTAATATTTAGTTGTGGTGTGGTAAGTTCTGTGATTGAAAGTCTAACCATAAATCAGGGCTCTAGAACACATCGGCACCAATAATTAAACAGCCGATCATATATTCTATTAGATGATAACAGCTCTTAACTTATTCTATTCTCTAAAATATTTCTAAATTCTAAAAAATGTATAAATACCTCTAAAATCCGTAGCGAGGAACAGACAGACTCGAGAACATACAGGCCGAGTCGAGGTGGAAACTCACTTCATTCGTAAATTACATGGAACGAATTGCGTTTTGTTTTCTTGGGCCACTTTTTACTAGGGGCTAAATCAAAAACAAGTTCCTTGCTGAAGGCTTTGTTCAATTCCACACAAATGCTTCCATGAATGTTTGCAATTACTACTTGTTTCAACACTCCTGTTGAACACAAACACACACACATTCTCTCAGGCTTCAAATAAATTAAACAACCAACTAACATGTAATCAAGCAGAGTAAAATGAACCAAGTGCAAATGACGACATATCTCCACTGTATGGAATAAGCAACCATCTGCCCTTATTGCCCTGCTACTTCTTAACCATTCAACTATAATAACTTATTCTATTGGTGGATTCCTCTGTAAACCTACCAAAAATTATTCATTTATTGTAGCACCTGAAGAGGCCTAATATAAGGGCGAAACTAGTTAGGAAATAAACTAGGTATATAACAGGAAGAAGCCGCCTACCTTCCACCCTCCTATCAATACTTCTTTAAGACTAGATGGCTACTACTAAGAATATATATACACACTATTATGTTACCGGTGAGTATAGTGTGTTACTAGATGGCAGTTGATGATATTAGATGATAGTATACGGTATTGTTTATCCGAGGGTAAAAACTAAGGTCTTGAATGGAAAATGAGAGTGAAGATGTTTATTAGAAGGCAAGAATGTTGACACGCGAACAAACGCTTTGCTAATAGGCACTTAGATCCGCTAACAAAAGTTTCTGCGACGAGCCTCCGATGGTTGCGCGAAACACTTATGATAGTAGTTGTGTAACCTCTAGGAGCCTGTTCGCCGCATCCGGTGAACCTCGCCGGGTCGATCAGGATCATTGCTTCGATTTCCCGTTTCCTACGGAATCACCGTTGATGCTGAGTAGAGTATCTTGCATAGTAAGATAATAATGATAAGCCACGCTCGTAACACATCAAATTAATGTTTACGATAGTCTGGGCTACGGTAAGACCTATAGTTGATAGCCTGTTCGAGAGCAAGGCCCTTTTGGTCAATTCCTTCGGCGAACGCGCTCCACTAAATAAACTTGGCTTACAGTTTTAGCATTTTTAGAAAATTTTCGTAGAAAATTAAGCTATTGCAGAGGCTCGGCAAATTTTTAAATCAAATTTTTTTAAACATTTCTTCATTGAAATCCGTTTTGAGGCATTCTGAAACGAATCCTAGAGTTAACATTTTTTCATATATATATATATATATATATATATATATATATATATATATATATATGTTTGTGTGTGTTTGTCATTCCAGACGATAACTCCCCTTAGGATTGAGGAGATAAAAAGTTCGTTGGCCAGAAATTTTTGAGCACATTAAATTGGTCAACTTTCAAAAAAATCATTAAAAATATATTTTATATTTTAAATTTTGTATCCCTGAAGAAGCTCCGGTTCCTGGAGAGAAGCGTTGGAGGATAATAAAGAACCAATTCAGGACAGAAAGGCCTTTTTTGTAAAGTCTTGTTATAATTTAAACTGTCCAAATAAAGAAACTTTGGAATAAATTTAATGTTCTACAAGGCGCAAAAATGCCAAAAAACTGCGATTTTAGACCTTAAATTTCAGAAAAATCCGGGGGCGAGCCCGCGGACTCCCCCTTTAACCTGTGGACTATTCCATACTCTCTGGTAGGTGCTTAAAATGAGAGTCTTGCACACTTGCGATTTTCGCCTTAGGCCGGCCCTGCTGTTCCAGATAAAGCGTCAATCCACTGAGGGGCATTTGCTGAACTCGGAGGTCCATATGACTTATTCTTGTTACAAGCTTTAGAGCTTTTCATCCTATTTCAACGAAATCCTCAGACATTGTTCTTGTTGGTGTGTGGAAATAGTCTTCTACGAATTTCATTGTCTTCGGATTACCTGTAGTCGTCTGCTCATGAGCAAACTCATACAAACAAATTTTAATATATTTTAAGCTCTACTCTCATCCAAGCCCCTGTCTCAATTCACATCAAATCTAACCATAGTCCCTTTGGTGTCATAAGCAGATCATTTTAACTATTTGTTCAGTACAGTCGTGGGAGCTTTGCATCTCTTAAAATACCCACGACAAGAGACGATTTCACACGTTTTCAGAAAGAGGATAACGATAGAGTAATAGGTACATTTCATATTTTAAGAACCATAGGTACCTAGAAGAATTGTTGTTGCTGTTATCACACTACTGCGGAAAGACGATCCGCGAATGTGCCACTTGTCTGGAAATGATATGGTTGAAAGAATTTAATGAAATGAGAGTTACACCAGCATTCATATTTTATTTTTGAATGAAAATCGATTCCACACTAGACGGACTCTGGACGGTCCCATCTGGGTGGACCCCTTCAAAACATCCCTATGTATCCAGTGTGACTCACACGAAAATTTGAAAATTTCTCAAAATGAAATCAACTTCTAGAAATCTTCTGAACTCATCATTTAGAAATATTATGGGCCCATTCCACCATAGCCAACCCAGAGACAGGAATTTTACCTCAAAACAGCGATGAGACAACTGGATTATCTCTGGATTAATTGTGGACCTCCGTGAAGGAACGGGCCGCAAAATTAACTTTTTCACTCTCATGATAACCTCAATAATTGCATTCAATTAAAAGGACCTTAAACTTTGTTCCAGGATGTGGGCGGGGGTGTTGGCGGTGTTGCTGGGAGTAACGACGAGCTCCTACTCCGCGGTCAACAACGCTCCCACATTCATCCCAGGCGGGGACATGGCTAAGTTCTCGCTGCTGGAAGACACTAAAGTCGGAACGCCTGTCTACAGGTTGCAAGGCGTGGACCCGGAAGGTGCTCCAGTCCACTACTCCATCTCAGGGCAGCACTTTGAGGTCGATCGGACGACAGGGATCGTCTCGCTTATCAAGCCTTTGGACAGGGAAACTAACGATATCATTGAAGTCATCATTAGTATTACAGGTGAGCACGCGGTTCAGTAAAAGGCACACCTATTAGTAAAAAAAAAAAAAAAAAAAAAAATTGCGTTTACTATTTTAAAATTAAAGTAAATTTCCTCCCGAGAATTTGACACCATCCGCAGTCTTCTACGATGAGTGGTTTTTTTTTCTTCTTCTTCTTCTTTTTTCTTTTTTCAGTTTCACTTTTCAGTATGTAATGTCACAGTAGACAAGGGGCTCCAACCCACACGGGAGGAGTGAAATGACTTAGCTCGATTCGAAAAACTATACAACAAAAACTACATAGCGTATAATAATGCGATTTGTTTCTATATTCCAGAATTTCATCTTCTTTTATGTAAAAAATAAAACAAACGAGCGGGTATCATGCTTATATTTGAATGTAGATTCCCGGTATGAGAATATCAGGATAACCCCCCCACATATTCAATAGATAACTAGGTACGAAACGCCATTTTTCGTTGTGGCTCCTTGCGAGGGGAAATAACTAATGAAATGACTGGTTATGGTCACCATCACCGACTTGTAGGCAAATTTCTGGTTCTTAAGGCATATTCCTAATCAAATTTTCAAGCATTTTAATTTCTCCCTTGATGGGAAAAATAAAATATCATGGATATGTCTAGTACCTACTGCTTACCAGTAGGTACCTACTACTCAATTGTATACCAACCATGTAGTGCCTTCTTTTCACAAGATTATTCCATTATGGTTACAAAACAATATTAGTTTATAACTTGAGTAATAAATCAGCATTCCTTGACACTGTCATGAGATGATTCCAAAAATTGGCGAACGATTTTCCTACTATGAAAACTGTGGGAGTTACTCTTCCCTAGTAACTCATTGGTTGTACGTGAAGAATCAATCGAAATTCTACCTACCCTTCACTTTTCGAGTTAATAATAATCTAAAGTGCCGGGTCGTCACAAATTTTGGTGTCGTTACGCAAATTTTAGAATGATTCCCAGCCCAAAGACATATCCATGTCAAAATTAAAACATGCGAAATGAATTTGACTCCTGTGAAATATGCGATGTTGAGAGAGTTTGCTTACGTCTGAACCATTAAAACCTAAATAGACGTTTTACTCTATGTGGCCGGATCTCTACGTACCGTAGCCTTCTATTCTAATAACATAGCCCTATTGGCCGAATCATATCGTAGCTCTAACCGCCGGTGGTTACCGTAGCGCTAACTACCCAATGAGTGCCACGAACTAAATCACTCGCGACGAAGTTGTGGAAACTCATTTCAAAACGGAATTTAGTGAAAAACCGTTGTCTATTTCCACGAAAAATAAAGAGTTACAACGTTAAATCGATTTCAACGGTTAGGCAATTCGACAATAATTTATTGTTTGTTACTGATGATGACCTAACCGTCGAAATCGATTTAACATTGTAACTCTTTATTTTTCGTGGGAATAAACAACGTTTTTTCACTATCTTCCGTTTTTTGATTAGTGCCGTGGCTCTAATTCCGGACCACGTAGGCACCGTTGGTACATTTGAATGTGAAAATATGAACAAGAACTACATTGGAGCTACTGTAAAAAATGAGTCAAATGATCCACTGATCATTGTTTTTAGGTTTTCATTTAATTTCTTATTTTATTTCAAGTTCCAATTGGGGAGATATCACAAATATTATTGAAAATAAGTTATATCCGAGGTGAATACCGAAAGGTACTACTATATCCAATGCAAGGCCTGTTAAAGTTCGCATACTTTTATCTAACGAGGATTACCTCATATATCTATTCATTGTTTATGTGGTGAATATATTGATTGTGAGAATTTATTGGGTATTTATTAATGGTGAGAAGATTTATTTATTTTAGTGTAAACACCAAAGAATTTATTTTTCTGGATCTCTCAAGATTGGGAAAAATTTATGTACTTACAGTAGGTAGGTACCTTTTGACACTGGTCTTCTCTTACCAGTTTAGGAACAACAAGAGGTTATGTTATCTGTACGGGTCGCTAAACTATAAGCACTGATTACTACATTTAAAACCGTTTGAAACAATAAGTGATTTCTCCATTTTCAGATGAGTCCGTGGGAGGTGCAGAACCAAATACTGTATCACTCAGAAGAGAAATCCCAGTTATGGATGTCAACGACAACGCTCCCGAGTTTCATGGCAGGCCTTACTCGGTTGTGCTGTCTGAAAACATAAAATCAGGTTCTGTGATTTACTCAAACATCACAGTGTTTGACGCAGATGCAGCACACAATGCTGAAATATTCATCGATTGCGTTTCTGGTGGTTGCGATACTTTCGCAGTTACTACGGAAAAGGTATGTGTAGGCCACCTTCCGTATTAATTTCTACAGTATACATTCCAAGACTATTGCAGGTAGTACCTAATGTCCCCAGAGAGATCGGTGGGTTTCCCTGATTCTTTTCTGCAGCTTAAAGTCGTGTTACTGTTTTATTAGCAAGGGACATGCTTCAGCCATTACCTAACTTCCTGAAAACTTTCGGGTATCGAGGAACGAAATCATGTTATGCTAAACTTTCTAATGCTTTTTATTATTTCAAATTAGGTGAATAACATATAGTCTCTCCTCCACATGTTATTAACTACCCACATGTTACTATCATGACTTCGTCTCGTCTCGTGGTCCTGCAAAAAAATAAAATCCTGCGGTCCTGCAAAAATTCAAATCACGGGCCATCCTAAAGAAATAAATTCTGTCGTTACTATGATTAGTGATGGGTAAAAACGTATTTTTTCCGAGTTTAATGTGGTCAAAAATTAATTATATGTATTATTAAATTAAGCTTAAAATAGTGAAAAAAGAATTTTAAAATATTCTTGTCATAGTGAAGACGTTCCTATAGATATTTCAATGTAGTGTAAGTTCAATTATTTCGTTTGTAACCATTAAATCTTTCTGAAATTTATATAGTCGAGTAATTGGTCTGTCACACCCAGTGTAACCATCATTGTCATTTTAACATGGAACTTGTTTTTGCCATCACAACCCGGCCAAAAATGAGACAATATTACCGGTACGTTAAATTTAGTGCGTCACGCTCCTATTTTCTGATGATTATCGCTTATAACCAAATCGTTGCTACAGTACTGTATGTTAGGCATTTATCATCGTATAAAAATCGATCGACAGTAGTTGGAAAGCTCTCGATTTACCTAACTATTATAATAACCGCTGCGCATTGTGGGGCCAACAATCTGAGGTATGAGTGAGGTTGTCTGAATAATGTTTACATACAGGTGATCCTTCTCATCTTTAATTTTGTAAATATGCATGCAAACACTATTAGACTGTTGAAAGATTAGAAGTTGAAATTCGAAATTTGATAGGGAGACTCTTTGGGACATTAAGAGACGATTGAAATGATGGGCTCTTTCCTAATCAGCTGAGTTACCTAAATTCTCTCCTGTCTTCCGAAAGAACATGTTTCATGTTCTTAATTTACCATCGGAAGGTAAAAACACGTCGTCAGGTCAACTTAAGTTGGCCCTGAACCCCCCGATTGCTTTTCGCTTTGAGCCTGAGGCTAAAATGCTAAAACATGGAACATGCTTTCTTCCCTGTAATTCGGGGTCGCATTTTCGCTCTCCTCGGTAACTCTTGGTCGCAGCATTCTTGGTCTTGGTTCTATCAATGAACTGTAATGCGCATAACTGAGCTTCCTTTGCAGTACAATTGTACAATGATGACTCACTACTACCTTAATAGGAAGTATTTTATTTTGTTTTCTTATAGTTATAATGTTGCCAAACTAATTAGAATGCAACCAAGCGTGATAACTATAACCAAGATTACCACCTCAACCAAGTGACAACAAAATAAGGCTTACAAGCGGCACAATAATATTGTTTACTAACCATTTATAACATCGCATTATTGGATTAATATCTTGTAAATAAATATAAAACTACGACATAAATATCTTACTAATCATCAGTAAAATGAGAGCTTTCTAACGAATGGAGAACGATTTCTGTGCCATGAACACTGCGCAAGTTCCATTTTCCTACGAACGGCTTGGTTTTACGTGAGACTCATAAGAAAAATTGTGTGACAGTATTTCGTGACATAAAAGCGTGACACTTTAGCGAGTTAGGTGATGGCTGCAGCATGTTTTACGCTAAAAGTGAACATATTGTCGTTCAAACCACAAATGAGTGTAGTAATTACTTTGTAAATTAATGGGAATATTGGATGGATTATATTGATGTTTAATTACACGATGTTTGTTTCTATTGAAGATCGGAGACGGGCATTACCGCGGTGCTCTGTCCTTGAAGAAGCCGTTGGACTTCGAGATGACTTCATCTTACAGCCTCACACTGCGGGCTAGCGACCTAAGCACCACAAACCCCCTGATGGCAACAGCCAATGTGGCAATAAGTGTGAAGGACGTGCAGGATCAGCCGCCAGTCTTTTTGAACGCTCCGTACTCCGCTTCATTGCAGGAAAACACATCCCCGGTAATTAAACTCAGTACCTGCCTATTTCAACATTTCATTCAATCAACCGTTCGATTGCAGATATTTCAAATGGCCAATTACAACTTGTCACCGTCTCATATTGTAATTACGAGAACGAGAATAAATTACTCGTCTACACTTAGTTCTTAGGTGGCGTATGTGTGTATATCAACAGCAAGGATTTTTACCACAGAGCGCAACATCCACATACCTACCTAGGTATTCATACGGTCAAACCACATCCTTCGCTTCCTATAAGTTATAAATTAATGTTATGTAGTACGTTAAAACAGCAATTCAAAATACATTATGACTCTTCAAGTTCAAAAACAATAATATTTATAATTATCAAAAAACAATATTATTATGATCTAGTTGTCAAAATAATTAGACAAATGCCTGAAATGTACCTAACTATTTCTCCAAGCAGGTTCAAAAACTTTTCACAGTTCCGGTTTGTAGCAGTTGGGATATATTTTATAAGTTTACAGAAAAAAAATGGTAGAGGAAAGTCATTTCTGATATTTCAGAAATCAAGATATTTCAGAAGTCATTTCTTTATTTCTGAAAAGAATAAAGAAATGAGCCATAAAGATCCAATACAAATAAAATGCATTTAACTAGTTTTTTGTCAGGTAAGTTGATATTTTTGAAAAGAAACGATTGATTGAAAATAAAAGTGGAATTACTTGAAAACATAGCCTTTAAAAATTATTTGTACGAGTCCAGAATTGTTGTAAAAATTGCGTACGAGTCCACTATTTCCATGAGGGAATATTTCCATGTTTTGGTTACTACATTCACCTTCGTAGTAAGCTTTATACGGTCTATATTCGCCTTTGGTAGTAAGCCAGCCCAATTACTACGAAATCATGTTATAACCCCTCGATGATTCTTTATAGTTCATTAATTACTACAAGTGCAGCTCAGTTGCTTTTATCTGCGCATTCGCAAACGTAAATCTTAACAAGAATAAAGTTCTTTATGCCCTAATCGTCCGATCTCACTCAAATTTGGAGGATAGTTTGGAGAAGACGATTTGACCCATATCAATGATGGCATGAGCAATTATTGTGATATCCATGTCTTCATATAATTTAGAATAAATTTTCAGGGGTTTGCGGGTTAGGCATTAGATGGTCCCTTATCAGTTTCATTGTTCCCAAATCAATACTTCACTATGCGCATGCGTAAACGTAAATTACCTCATCATTTTCTCGTTTCCTAATTGAACGCAACCTACATCTTGGTTTACTATTTTCCGCTATGGAATTTTTCAAGTTAATTTAAAACATGTCAATGATCTTTCCGAGTTACGAATACAAGGAAGCTGTGTGCCACACCCATCTTGTTCATTACTTTTTCTATAAACTTAAACTATATCCCAAATGACGCATACCGAAACTGTAAAAAGTTTGTGATCCTGCTAAGAGAAATAGGTATTTTTCAGGTGGTTGATTATCTTGAAATGTAGATCATAATAATATTGATTTTTGATCATTATAGTTAAATGTAATTGTGTTGTTGATTTTTGCCCTAATTCAAAATCCATTGTTTGATGCTTGTAGGAAAAAAACGAGATTCCAGCAGTTCTCATTGTCTTCCCTATTTTTTGTTGATAGGGTTTCCAAGTTCTGCAAATCAAAGCCAAAGACGGAGATTTAGGGGACCCCCGACCTATACTCTTGACTCTGGAAGGCGATACTCTGAATTACTTCAAATTAGTAAAAAATACTCTTGTGACCAATCAGAAACCGGTCGACAGGGAACACCCATTAGTCCTCCAGAACGGAGGCGTTTACACTTTCACCGTCAAGGTAAGCGATCTCATTTCATATGTATCAATTATATTTTATCGTAGGGAAGTAGTGCTTGTTCATGATTACAAAAATTTAAAATCTGTAATATAAACCCAGAAAACGTACAATAATGAATTACCCATATAATTATTTGATAATCGTATAAAATTGGTGATGTAATTTGTTGGTTTTCAAAAAAAATATTAAATAATTGGACTCCTAATCGACGAAAGAGGGTCTCTACTTTGGCTCTTCTAGAATTTGTTAGCTTGTCTACGTGCGTGTTTTCCGCGCTACAGTCCGGAATTTCGGAACTATCTTCTTGAAATTTGGTAGGTAGACTCTTTATACATCCGAAATCAACTGTATGGTTGTTGGTGATGATCCGACGACAGGAACTTGGCTTCGGTGACGACGATCTTCTTCAAATCAAGCGAAAATCGAGTTTGGTATTGTATTCAAGTTTTTGACACGCAGAATTGACTGAAACCACTCTAGGTAAATCCTTTAAAAAGCATATTCCTTGATGCCAATGAGAGGTCGTCATCGTCACTGACGTCATGCATTATCAAATCATCAAAAATCGAGTTTAGTATTGTTTTCAATAGTTTCCGTCACCTAGAGTAGATTGAAACCGTTTTGGACGATCTAAAATGTAACGGACACAATACAGTGATGATATCATCAAAGAGGTGGGGAGGTACATATCAATACCGAAATAAATTCGTCTTCTACTTATTTGTAGGACGCTGACTCGAATCGGATTACGTTCACAGCGAGATTTATCTTCATGGCCTTTTGACACCACCATTGGTAGCATAAATGTGTAGGTACATTACCTCAAACTTATTGGACTTCGAAATCTTGGAGGGGTGAATAGTCCCCTGAATAGCCTTTCACTGAATCCAGCAAAGTGCTCAATCATCACATCACTGCTCACTTGTTCCATACCTCCACAACTTCAGGATTGGAAATGAAAGTTAAAAGCGAGTCTCTTGTTGCAGTTTTAGGCGTTATCATAGCAGCCATCATCCAACCGGGTTGTGCTCGTCTCGGGTTCATTAAAATAATACAATGAATTTCTATAAACCCGCTATAAACCACACTGTTTAAGTCACTTGTTCTCCCTGTAATACAGTATGACTCATTGTTTTGGAGTCTCTGTTATAAGTGCTACATCAACCAGCATGAAAAAATTCACCGTCGGTTTTCGCGTTATGTTGCGTTCAAGTTTCACATTCCACATTCCTCATTAAATTACTCGGGACTCCAATGCTGCACAACCTTGAATCCTGTGGATTGACATCAGTTGACCGATATAATGTTCTATCATAAGTAGGTCTTGGGCATGATAGATTCACCCACACTTCTAGCTGAGGTGGATTTTTTAGTATCCTGCTCAGGTTCTCGTTCTGCAGGCCTCTTTCATGTCCGGTTTTCCCCCACAAATTATTTGTACCACCGGCCATTATGACATATTTACTCAATCATCTGCAGCTCTTTGCACCTCATTGTTGAGAATCAAATCTATCAACTAGTGCTTTTCCTATTGTTCGACTGAATGTCAATGCTTGAGTATGGTGGAATTTTCTTTTTAAAACGTTTTTTATTTGGACAGTCTTAAAAAGTCTTTGTTAAGTTTTATAACGTCTTGTTTCTTTTCAAACGCTAACGTTACATTTCATTATTTTTGTAAGCCATTGTATTTTTTTTTTTTTTTTTTTTTTTTTTTATATACTGGGCTTGCCTATATTATTAAATAAATAATTAATAAACTTCGTGAGGCACCTGGTCAGCGGACCCGCTAGTTGCTAAGAGCAGATACCTATCACTTGAAATTTAACAAAGTTGGAATTCCCTTTATTGGTGTCACATGGTAAATGATAGGTTTTAATTATATTACTTTCCTTTTTACCAAAATAGATTTGAAATGACTAGTTATTACAATTCGAATTTTTTGCAGGCTACGGAACTTATAAACAACGAACTACCTGGGGATTTTACGGAAGAGCGGGTGACTATTGTAGTTACCGATGTAGATGATCAGATACCAGAATTCAACCTACCTATATTTGAGATAAATGTCTCTGAAAACATAGGTGAGCCTCATAACAAACTAATATCAAGTATGACAGCTTATTTTCATCTTTTCACCTTCATCAATATACGGTTAACTTATCAACTTGCTAGGTAACTTCTGCAACGTGCTAGGCAAACTTTCTGCTAATCATGTACGGATCGTATTTTACAAACAATAAATTATAAATTTTCCTCAGGTTTAGAGGAACCGCACTTCTGTCGAGTAACATGGTTCGATTCTATATTACTTGTGGACCAATATTTCCAATTATTTTATCTAGTTGATATGTAGCTAAATTTGGAATGAAATGTAACATGTAATAAAAGTTGTTCAACGTCAGAGTTTCAATTCTACTGCTTCACGTATAATTTTCGATGCGTAGGCGTTTATGTGGGATCGTACTGATGCGATCATATAGGAGCTAAAGATCCATTTTTCTCGAGTTAAGTATTACTGGATTCCTTACATTCTGAGCTACAGATTGGGCTTCCTTCAGATTTGATTACGCATTTACATTTTCCTCTTGGCTCTCCTCAGGATTTGTGACATACAGACACTGAACCTAAAACAAGCTGATGTGAAAAAGAAAAAACAAGCGGAAATTATGAAGTCGGAAGGCAAAAATTTTGCCCAACTTCTCCATGATCTCATGATTTCCTAACAATGACAATGAACATTAAACTCTATTGTTCCATTTTTAAGCAGTGACAATTCTTTCAGCAATCGGCACACCATTGCCTGGGCTCAATATGGTGGTGTCAGACCGTGATCTGGGAGAAAATTCTCGATATACCTTGGGAATCAAAAGCAACGACAGAAGAGCACTTCAGTGGTTTGACGTAGAACCTTCAGAAGCGTACGGAAGGACACCGGTGGTTGTAAGAATGAAGGATAATGCAGGGCTGGACTACGATTCAGGGCTGAAACAAGTTCAGTTCTCGGTGGCCGCTTACGTCCAAACTAAAGAAGTAAGTGGAATGGAAAAGTGGTAACTAGGTTAGCAGTACAGATTATGATGATAAATGAGAGATGAAACGAAAGGATTTTTGTAATTAAAATGGCTATAGGAATGAAGAGAGGCGCCACACGGTAAGTACTCACCCTTTTCCCTCCTCTCAAACATATTTATTATTACATTACATTTCAGCAAAATATGAACAAAATAAATCAAAGTATGTCCGGAAATGTATTTTCTTCTCTGTTTTTTTTTTTTTTTTCTACTTCATCAGAGTCTTTCTCTATCCATCTTCCGTCCCAAGACACCTGATTTTCCGCAGCGTTCCTCGAATACGCCGATTGATGCCCTAATAAATTCTATTTGAATTTTTATGTGAGCCCACCATATCACATGGGAGAAAGGTCTGTTCCATTTTTATGACAGAGCTTATGCCATCTGCTTCAGGAACAAAGAAAATTCGTTATGGAGGGCCTCATCACATGATGCTACCAGGGGATCGAATTACCCACGGATGTCTTCGGTCGCCCTGTCGTACCTATTTTGTATGTTTTGCTTGGGCAGCTGCTTGTCCAGTGACATACCAGGCCTGGTTGCTGTAAGAAATGGCGTCGGCATTTATTGTGCGTGTGTCGAAAAACGCCGGTTTCTCGCGATGCCAGACCCCACGTACCTACCATGATGTTTGCGATCAGTGGTGGGGTCAACTGCGTTGCTTCTGGTAAGACTGGCTCAATACCAACTCCTCCACAAGCTAGCTCGGCTAGATTAGCTCAATCATCTCTTTTAAGCTGTGATGCCCTCTTTTCACGAGCATTCCCTTCATACAGGGTTATAACGCATGGTTGACGTCGATGCTGGCGTTATAACCGTCCCAACGGGCAGGTAGGATGTTCGGCACATGTGCTGAGAAACAATTAAAGCAGGCTATTCACAGACCGATCTGCAGGACTACCTACTTTGTAAAACTGCATGTTGGATGCATTTTCCAATTTGAGATCCGATTTCCGATTTTCTGTCTTCTTCCTCCCGTGGTCGAATTTTTGTCTAAATGTCATATTTGAAGAATAAATATTTATTTGTAATTGGAAGAGACATCGTCTTTTGGCCTTATCGATGCATAGAAATGCTAAAAAAAAGTTTAATTTAATTTAATTGTTAACTTTTTCAACATTTTCGTAGGTACGTTTGGTTGTTCCCAAACGAGCATTTTTATTAGCGTTGAGTGCACAAGTTGTGCCCCACAAACATCTGCTTCCCCAATATAGGTACATCGTGTACTATAGGAAAGAATGTGTGAGTGGTGCCATCAAAGATTTTGATTGAAGTTGAAGGAATTTTTTTTCTCTGAAACTATTGTCGGAGTGACCAATGATTGTCGGTTGTAGTCGGATGTTGGTGACACCTATGATGAAATTAATCTTCCATTGTCATCTTCTTTGACCTTGACTTCTTGGGATGTCAAACAATAAGTTTTGTAAAAACAAACAACTCAACTATATTGTTTTATTGCTGCATAACTGAATAAATAGTGTTATCATTTGACAATGTCCTCGAATAGAATGAATAATAATGATGCCCTCACTGTGCTATGAGTATGCTATACTTGTGCTTTCAGAATAAACAATGCCAAGTATTCTTGATATAACATGCAAATATACCTATCTAAATGAGTGTTCTTTTTATAGGGTGAAAAATTGGAAGTTTCTTCGAGCGACGTGGTGGTCAACATCCTCGATGCCAACGATAACTCACCAATCTTCACTCAACCTAGTTATACATTCTCAGTTCCGGAAAATCTTCCCATCGGCTCGCAAATAGCAGAAATCAAAGCCACTGACAACGACAGCGGTGATTTCGGGAAAGTTTCGTATTCCTTGAGAGGCTTTGGCATAAACAAGTTTTCAACAGATCCTGTGAATGGAAACATCTATTTAACTAGCAGTATGTATTAATATTTTGCTTCTTCACTATCGCTTTTTGTCCGTAAAGAAGTCGAAAAAAGTGTTGTCCTCCAAAATCAAAGTTTCCACTTGCTTTTTGCGTCTCAGAGCTTGCTGATCAATTTTGGTTCCGTGCCCGTCTGTCTGTCTGTCTGTGTTAAAACCCAAAACTCAAGGTACCTACCAACCAAGTTTTGGTTTGATTTCGATTAAATTGTCCGGTATTATGCGGATTAACTCCTAGACGGTCTTCTATAATTTTCAATGCCGTCGGATCAACAGTAACTATGCGTAAAAGTGAATTTCTTATGACGTCGATTTCTTTTCATCTGTTGGTCCGATGTAATTCAAACTCGGTAGGTAACGTAGGTATTTGATCTATTTAGAAGAATGCCCTATAAATTATATCGTGATTGGTAAAGTAATAACCATAGCGCATGCACAAAACTTATATAATTGGCACAGGCAAAACTTCGAGTCTAATGAAGCGATTTTCATAAAATTTTCAGGGATCGTGCGGGTTTTTCAGGGGTTGGTGCGGGGGATTTGCAGGGATGGCTCTGGCATGGGCAAACGTAAATTTCTTTTACCATTGATTTCTTAACAAGTATTGGTCTGATTTCGTTCAAACTCAAGGGGTTGTTGGGTCCAGGATGATGACCTTTGTATTTTATCGAATTCGGTTGAATAATCTATAACAATTGCGCATACTTAAAACCACCTTATGTCGAAAGACAGTCCGAGAATAATGGATCGATTTTAATGAAATTTTCAATTATCGTGTAGGTTAACTTTTAGACAATTTCCGCGCATGCAAACATGAATTATAGTAGTGATTTGCATTCTAGCATCTATACACACGTATTAGATACTGCTATATTATGCATTCGATAATTCGACTCGTATATCAACTAATTCCATATGTACATGTTACAATATGTGAGGTAGCTATACTGTCCACCCAACTTGGCTATATATATATATATATATATATATATATATATATATATATATATATATATATATATATATAATATTTAATCATTTATTTATTAATCCAATTATTTATTTATTTATTCATTAATTTATTGGTTTATGCATTTGAAAAAGCGTGTTAAACTCTAGGATTAGGTTCAGAATGTGTTAAACTGGATTTCGGTGACGAAGATTTTCGAAAGTTTAATTTAAAAATTAGGGTCTTTGCAATAAGGTACATTTCCTACGAAAATCCGCTAAATGTGTTTTTTCTATAAGCTTACAACTTATTTTGATTCTAAATTCAAACATAGTCATAAGTGATCCACAAGTTTCATAAGCAAATTATTCAACGTTCATGATTCTAAGGTTTCTCGTCCACTGGGAGTGGAAAGCTAGGAACTAAGGAACAATAAATTCATGCGTGCGAAAGCCATTCTTCCAAAATCGTGCGATTGCCTATCTTCCATTGACTTTGTTTTCGAATTCGCTGTAGAGGAGTTAGCCCGGAACGGTATTTCTGATGATTCTGATGAAGAATTTTGCGCTCTGGAATTATCATCTTTATCAATTATCATATTCGATGTATCAGGCAAAGGCGATATTGACGAAGACGGGAAATGTGGATGAATCACATTTATACAAAAAGAAACGAGTTCTGTAAACTTTCTGATTTTCGGCATGCTCTTCAAAACGATAATCTTTACTGATATATTCTCTCCTGTACAAGTAAAATTAACTTTTCATAGTCCATAATTTTCTCTTTCGTTGCACCTGTTCGCAACTAAATCTCGCTTCGCACATCGCACCTGGACGAAAACTGAATGGCGAGATGGGCCCAGTGGACGCGGCCCCTGACCGAGTCACGTGGGATCGTTCGAGCATTTTCGGACGAACCGATTTTGCAGGTTTTCGCTCCCAGCGGATGAGAGGCCTAACTTGTGTGTTTCAAAAAAATTGTATGAGAAAAGTTTCTTAACAAGTAGGTAGCTACGAAACATTCAAATGGTTTCATTTCATTCCACTTATTTTTGTATTCTCTTAATTCTAAAATACTTTTGTACGAACTTTGATACAGTATTAACACTGGAAATGTTCTGTTCTTCCATAATAGATGTAAGAGTTGAATATTGCTTTACATACATTTAAAAAATCCTCCGAATCTTGAAAACAGAGTATTGTAGTTAGGTAACTGTTGATTATGGTCAACCGCATTGACCTTCCTTCGGTGAAGCATTCACTTCCTTCTTCGGTGAATTGAACCAGAATAGAACCTACCCAACCAATATTTATTTACACGAGAAAATTTAGATAACTCATTCATAACAGTTATAATTATGATATGAATATTTCTTGTTTGCAGAATTGGATTATGAAAAGCAGAAATCGTATTCGCTGAGCCTTGAAGCAAGGGACGGGGGTGGGAAAGTGAGCACAGTCTCAGTCCTAGTTGTATTGACAGATGTAAATGACAATTCGCCGGCTTGGGAATCCAATCAGTATCAGAGAACCGTGAGAGAAGGAGCTACTTCCTTTCAACCACAATTCTTCATCAGAGTAAGCAATATTTAGTAACTATTTACCACAATCATTATAGTGTGAAATCAGCCATCCAACTTGACTTTATGAGCAAATATTCATATCATTACCAAATTTTCTGTATTTTTTCTGGAATTAAGTAGATTTTAGTGCATAGTAATTAAACTATTGGTAAAAACAAGAGAACATTGAAAAGATGCTACGGATGAAACTTAGTGTTTTGGATGAAATGGTGTTAAATAAATATGAAAATTATCTGTTCTTAAAGACTTTTTAAGCTCAGTCCTATAATATTTATATACCTATATGAACAGTATTAAACTCCAGAATCGTTTCAGAATGCCTCAAAAAAGAATTCCGCGAAGAAAATTTAGGAGCCATCGAATAGCCTCATTCTTTACAAAAATTTGCCAGCGGGAATAAATAGACGAAAAAAAAATCTATAATCGTTACAGAATGCTTCAAAATTTCGACTTCTATGAAAATTTGCTAATAGTGAAGAACGGTGAGATCTCGCGGCATACACTACCTTTCTAAATAATATTATGCTGAAGAGTGGAAGAGAATTGCAAGAGAGGAGGATTGGTGAAGAGGGGCCATGACGGGGTGAGAGATGAATGTGCAAAACTGACCAGCCTTGCCTGGGAAGGAGTGTTCCGTAGAGCCACTTCTTCAAGAGGCAAGTGAAGAAAGACCAATGCTGGTGGCCGATATTAAAGTCCAAGGAGTATGAGACAGTACGAGGCCGGCTTTTTTTGTCACAGGCATTATAAATGCTGACGCCACCTCGTATCCAAACATGGGACTCCAACGCTGAATCAGCTGCCAGAAGATAACATACTAAGTACGACGAAGCAGCTGAACACCATCGGTGATCATTTGCAACTCTTGTATGTTCCTGTGATGGAGCTCTCGACAGAGAATAGGTTGTATTTCTCAACGACTGTCGAACACTTTTACTCTCAAGTACTAGGACGGGTGAGGGTACGAACTCAAATGTCTATTATTAGGGCTGTTTCCCTTCGATTGAGAGGGACGAGGAAGCAGATTCGCTCGGTAGGATTGGAGGATAATGCAGGACTCATCCATCTAGAAGACTGAATTACTGCTCAGTGATCATACTAAAGCAAGCCCATGTCGTCTCTCAACTTAATGGCCGTTAAACAATAAAATATTCTGGTTTGTTTAAAAAAACTATACAAATACTATATAGGTAACTGAAATCCTGTGTATAAAAAAACCGTACAAAATTAATATTGTACTACTACTATACTAACTAAAATACTATATACTATTTACGGAGATTGATTAAAATTACTTATAGAAATCTAATGTGATCAATGGATCAATCTGCAGAAACTGGGGAATGAAATTAAATCTAAGACTGACAAATTATTGCGAGGAAATAAGTTATACAAATTGAGTTATTTTTTTATTTTTTTCCTTTCTTTTTCATTAGGCTCTTGATGCTGACAACGACGGAAGGAGTCTCATTACTTATAAAATTTTAACCAGCAACTCTGATGTTCTGGAAGTTGATGAAGAATCTGGTGAAGTGAGAATCGTTTCACCAGTCAGTTCCAGCCACACATCGCGGGGACAGTACGAAATGGTCGTTCGAGCATTCGATGACGGTATGTAAAAATCCAAGGCGAATATATCTAGACATTTATGGTATCGACATGTTATTTAGAGGAATCTATGCTGGTTTCAATCTATTTAGGATGGATTCTGACACTATAATATGATATGTTAGGTACTTGGAATCGGCAGTCCAACATCAGGTAGTACTGCAGACTATGAGGCATCAGATGTGGCTTCTTCACTCTTTTCACGCTGTATATGCATTACATTTACACTTCTCTCTTTTACATTCTTACGCGGTTTCATGAATTTCTCTCAATAATTTCTTCCAGGTGTCCCACCTTTACACTCTGACGTGCCGGTATTTGTAAGAGTTGGCGTGCCTGGGAACCAGCGTCCTGTGTTCAGAGGAGTCCCCTACAACGTGACGATTCCTGAGACTGCTGGCACTGGAGAAGTTGTGGTGACTGTGCGAGCAACAGATCCAGACGGTCCTAACACGGCAGTGAAGTACAGAATCGCCAGCGGTGCTGATAACTTCCAAATCAATCAAACGTAATTTTAGTTTTCATTTCAGAACGTAGTTACCTACGATGTACCATCGTGCAATCTTACACTATTTTCGGAAGTAATCACTTGAATAAAGCGACGCTTGAATAAGCCTTGGACAATTATTTGTGCAGTGTTACAATAGTTGATGTGAACAATCACTTCACCAACAGGCACTGGTGGTAAAAATGTAGCAGGAACCCATTAATATAATTTAGAAGTGTTTTATCCTTGAAAACTACTAGCAAGAGAAAATTACCATTGTCTTAAATAGTTAATGCCATTATATATCATCTGTATCTGCTCAATATTCAGTATCCTCGAATGGTTTATCTTATACCTATGTTGTTATTATCGTAATTCAGGTTAATCTAGTTATGCAGTTTGATGTTCTCCTTAAAGTGTATTATTTAATTTTTTATTTAAGATCTGGAGTGATATCTATCGCACCAGCAGCAATTTTGGATCCTGACATCACTCTGACCAGTCGCTACGCGGTCACCGTCTTGGCGATCGATAACGGATCGCCGGTCAGAGAAACAGCACAGACCACAGTTACGGTTAATATACAAGATATCAACAATAAGGCGCCGTATTTTCTTCCCGACGCTAATTACGTTAGACACATCTCTGAGAAAACGGAAATAGGTAAGTGGGATACAAGATTTCACAAAATATGAATTGACCATTTTCATAATAGTGTCATAGTTACCTATGCATTCAAGCAATGTCTGTAGAAAGTTCACCTGCAATCTTGGAGAGCAAGTGACAATAAACTCCCTCAGTGCAGGATTTAATTTACTGAGAAAAAATAGTTATGCCTATCTTTTAGTTGAGACAAGGTGGTGTAGAGGGGAAGCTGGCGAAATTCTTCGTGTCTTTTAAAGCCCGCTTCCTATCACCACCATATTCTGACCTCATCAGCTGAAGTTGGGCACAATTCGCTTATCGGTTCGATTAAAAAGTCCATTCCTGTTTCAACTGTTTGTTTCGTTGTTGATTTAACTGATACAAGGACCCCGATTTCCAGTAGGTACCTACCTAACTCAGTTAATCCGAAGGGTCCGGTTCTCAATCAGGTTGTCCAAGAGCTCAGCAGTGCAACCTACTTTTGACAACATGCAGTAAAATTTCACCAACTAAATCGCTGATTTCAGTAGTAAAACGCCTGATCAATTGAGTAAAATTTCAAAACAGCTCCATGACAAAGATTTCCAGAAATTGAGCTCTTGAAGGCGATACGCATGAGCAGTGGCGATTTTCAGTCCAATTTTAATAACACAATTATTTCGAGAACATCCTTCTGCTATCTGCCTATATCCACAATAGATCCATTGGGTCGAAATTCAGGGTTGCTGGAACTCAAAACCCAAAAGTCCGTCGACCAATATTTTTAAAAAATCTGCTAATTTTGAGCGTATTTGAAAGATTAGAAATGGGGATTCAATAAAACTCTAGTTTGCGTCCCGACGGCGATGAAAAAAAAAAAAAAAAAAAAAAAACCGTCCAGAAGGAAACATTTCCTTGAAATTAGTTTGTAATTTAGTAGGCACCTAAAGGTTTGCTTGGGGCAAAGAATGTCGACAGGGATGGGACCGTAATTATTCAAAAATTATCAATTTTAGTAATTATTCAAAATGATTATTCAAAAATTAGTAATTATCCAAAAATGTGTGAACCTTAAAAAGCTTCGAGAAATTTCGATTTCGGTGGGCAACAAATTTGTCAAACTGAACGAATTTAAGCTTCGAAAAGATGAAGCAAAAGCAACGAAATATTCCTCTTAAACAATGTGTTGGCAGAGACATTGAGTCGTTCTAAAATCAATTTCTGGCGATCCATTTGGACATTACAGCTGATCGGCCCAATTCACGAAAAATTGTAGTACCTACCAATTTTCAAATAAGAATATTTTCATGATTTTCCTTATTAAACTATTATGCTGAAAGTAAGGAAATAGTGTTCTGGCTCTCTGAATTTCATGTTTTTTTCTTCTTTTTTTTAGGGAAAAATGTTATCACAGTAAAAGCTATAGACAAAGATACGGATTCAGAACTTGAATACAGTATTACTGACGTCAGAGCTATGCACAAAACTGGTGTCCCCGTTAATGAAGGATCAACTTATGATTTTACCAAAGCGTTTATGTGAGTGAATATACAACATACTTAGCTTTTCTACTAGCTACTTTACCCCAGATATCGAAGACCCCCTCCCCCCTCCAAAATTCAAATGTCCATATATTTTTTGTAGACCTCAAATAAGACATTTTTGCGCTCGTAGTCTAGTAGCCTAGTACGCACTAACTTTGTTGTTTTAATGTTTTAAATGAGAACCCCCTTTTTTATTTTCAGATTTGAATTCTACGCGAAATTCAATGAAGAAATTTTTGAATGTGCAGAAGCGGACGCAATTTCGCTCTAAAAGTGCACAAATTGTAAAATACCTACCTACTGAGTTTTTGAAGATATTCATTTGTGTGAAACATTATTTTGTGGTATTTTTTCATACTGAAACACAGTAATGATGTTCATTTATTGATATTTGCAACACCAATACTGGAAAAAACCGACAAATAGAAGAGAATTGTCACTCATATTGACACAGCAAAAAGCGTACTAAACTTTCGTTTTTTTCGATGTTTTTCCCCTAGTTGGTGTGCAAATATCAACAAATGAACATCATTACGTAATTCAGGTTGAAAAAATACACCAAAACCATGCATCACATATGGCAATTAAATATCTTCAATAACTGAATATTTTACAATTTGCGCACTTTTAGAGCGGAATCGCGCTGGTTTTGCGCACTCGAAAACGTGTCTTTTTTTAAATGAATTTCACGCAGAATACAAACCAGCAATAAAAAATGGGAGTTATCATTCAAAATGGTAAGGCCAGTGTGCGCATGCGCACGAGCGCGAAAATGTCATATTTGAGATCTACGAAAAAAAAAGTCCAGTCATGCAGCATGACCCCATGAGCGAATTTTTGAAGAAATCTTCGACATTTCAGTCGCTATTGATCGTGTAGAGAAATTTTAGTTTATGATTAAGTAAATTAAGTATGAAGAAGTAGGTAATTAAGTTATGATAGAGTAAATGAGCGGCCGAGTGGAGGGAGGTCTTGAGATTAACGTTAGTGACGGCCGAGCGGAGCGAGGCCTTGGGTCTGCGTGCTAGTACGTACATAAATTTTTTTTTTTTTTTTTTTTTTTTTTTTTTTTTAAGCCACTGAGGCCGCAATGGCCTATTGTAGCGTACATAAATAGAACTTCTTCATAATTTCATGGCTGATATTTTCTAAGCCACAGTCAGCATTAAAGCTACATCAAGTCCTAAAACAGTTAAGCGTAAAACATTAAAGAGAGCGACCGAAAGAATCGGAGGACGGAATATTTCAGAGTAAACTCATCAGTTGTGATTACATTTTTTTTAATTTTATTTATTTATTTTTTTTTTTTTTTAACAAGCACCTACTACCTACGTTTTAAACAGCATGGTTCTAGGATTGGTTATACAGGGACACTTCCATAAGGGTAGTTCACTCTGAATTTGGACAATTTTTCATGCAAATATACCGATTTTTACAACTAGCGAACGGCATTATTTCGATTTTTGGCTGATTTTTGAACTTTGAAATTTTTGGAAACTTGATACATATTCTTATAGGAAATTTTACGCTGATTCCGAATATACCACATGTTAGTATGCTGAAAAAAACTGGATATTTTGAAATTTTTGACTACATTTTTGAAAATTTCAACCCGAAGATGTAATCCGATCATGCTGGCCAACGAACTTGAACTTTCGTTTTGTGTCCTTAACATTTTAAAATTTGTTTGAAGTTTTTAGCACAATTCTACGGACAGTTATCGTCTGGAATGACACATACATACATACATACATAATAAAAAAAATGCTGCGTTAAACTTCAGAATATGATTCAGAATAGCCTGAAACGGATTTCTGAATAAAATCTTTTCAAAAATTCACATTCTACAAATTTTGAGGCGAGAGCAATAGCTTAATTTTCTTCAAAAATTCGCTAATAAGGGGTTTAACATTTGAAAATTTTGTCTTCTAACCATGCATGTATTATAAAAGTTAATGAGGGGAGGTCTTCGTTATCTGGGACACCCTGTACACTAGTTATCACATTAATTTAAGGTGCAGTAGGAGATTAGGAAGACAACTCCTGTTTCCTTCTGATTCATTTTTATGTTCAAACTTGGTTCACAGCATTGACACCCACACAGGAGACATAAAGGTAAATTCCCACCTCAATTACCAAGCTGCGGCTGTCATAATTCTTACCGTAGAAAGCAGAGATAAAAATGCTGCCGTTAACCCAGAATCACAGCATGCATCCAGTAAGTACAAGAGAAGCAACAAATAGTATACTACGTTCCGAGATTGCCAAAATCCCAAGATTACGTACATACCTAACAACTTTTCACATCTTCTTTGAGTCTATTATACTTCGGACAAATTATCAGACAACGATCGTATGAAATGTGTACTGTTTTGCATGATTCTCTTCACATGTCAAATTCACTGAAAATGCTTGAGTGTGTGAATACCTTGTTGAATATTCGATTGGTTGAACATTTTTCAAAGACCTAGATTACTTGTCAGACATGGAGGTAACATAGGAGTTTTAGCATGGATCACGCTTTAGCCTTGAGCTAACTGGCGAGAAGTGTCACGTTTTTTGGGAGACGCGGTTGCGAGACGGCGGTGTGTCACGAATTTTTCCTTGAGATTTTCACGTACAACCAAGCCGTTGATGGGAAAATAAAACTCCTTTAGTGTTTATGGGACAAAAATCCTTCTCCATTCGTTGGAAAGCTCTCGATTTATCACGCATTTATTTCGTACTTGTTCTTCTATTTATGTCGTAGTTCTATATTTATTTATGTTATAAATGGATATAGCAAATAATGCCGCTTGTTTTGTTGTCACTTGGTTGAGAAGTTAATCTTGGTTGTAGTAATTGTAGACGCGCACCATAACAGAAAATTACCTACCTATGTACTTCCTTCTAATTTCAATTGTATTTGAAGCTCCTGAAAAATTTGGTTTTTGTTACTTGGGCACTTCTGCCAAGCATGTTCCATGTTTCTTGACTTTTAGCGACGGGATCTAAGTAATTACATCGTCTGGGGGTCTCCCCCAGCGGGGCCAAAGGGGCAGAGCCCCTTGCGAGACCCGAAGGGCCGAGTTTCCAATGCCCATTTAATATAATTGAGAACCTTTCTAGATACTTCTTTGTTTGGCTTAGGTAGGTACCTACCTATATTGTTAATGTAGCTACATGTATTGTTAAGAAATTGCTTCTTCACCATTTTCAATGGTAAATAGACTTTACTGAAGTCGTATTTTCTTTTTAGTTGAAGTAACGCTTTACATTCAAGCCTACGATGAGCAAAACCCGCAGTTCACGATAGGGGGATGGACACCGATTGAGCCTGTGGTTAACGTTACAGTCCAAGAAGAAAAGTCTATCGGAAGTTCTATTCTCCAGCTGTCGGCAATAGATCCGACCGATTCCTCCTCTATAACTAAATTTAACCTCGTGCCACCAGTTCCTCCTTCCGTATCTATGGACGTATCCGGCAATGTGGTTATCATGCAGAGAATAGATTACGAAACTATGATTGAAAAGGTACGTAAGACACCTATGACACAGTGTACCAAGGTATACTAAGATACGAGTGTACCTTTGGATACAGCCAAAAGCGTCACCAAAATACTCTACTCGCCACATACCTATTCTTGCCAATCAAATACCTATATCTTTATTATTTAGTCTTTATTGATTTCAGAGCATCGCCTTTCGAGTTGAAGCTCATTCAAACGATGGGTTGCGATCAAGTGTGGCGCAAATAATATTGAACGTCGAAGACATCAATGATCATACACCAGAATTCACTCAGAGCGTAAGCCAAACTTTCCAGCTAGGCCTGTTGTAAACCTTTAGCTTTGCACAATAGGTGTACTGAAACACTCCTTGGAATATTTCAGGAATACAACGGGAAAGTTCTGGAATCAGCTTCCAATGGCACTGTTGTTTTACAAATCAAGGCAATCGACGGTGACACAGCTAATACGTCTTCGGGGTTCGGAGACATTGTTTACTCGCTGAGTGGAGAGAGTGATCAAATGTTCGAGATAAACCCAAAATCCGGTGTGATTGCGGTAAATCGTATTATCATAACTAAATTTAAAAGTAACAACTACCAAGTTATTATTACATTATCATGATGCAGGCAAATAATGAATTTACAAAAAATTAAAAATAACAGAAGAATCATTCACAGGTTGCGAAGAAAGGACGGATTGACAGGGAAGTACAGTCGGTTCTGAGATTGGTCGCTGTTGCTGCCGACACTCCACAAGGCGGAGCAAACCAGCGCAAATCAACTGTACCTGTAAGTTAAATATTTTTCTACATTTTGAAAAGGTATGTTGCTTTCAAGTCTACCTGTTGGCAGCGGAAGCATTGTTTCCACTTTCGAGAGATTAAAAACTTGTTGTCTCCAAAATCAAAATTTCCACTCGTATTTACGTTTTAGACCACTCTGAACAACTTTCGTACCGTGTTTGTCGTGTGTCCGCAAATTCTTGAACAAATTTCAACATTTTTCATCCGATTTTGATGAAATTTTATGGGAATGTGCGGATTAGAGTGTGTATGGTCCCCTATCAGTTTCATTGATCCCAAATAAATACTTCACTCTGCGCATGCGCATAAGTAAATTCATCAATCATCATTTTCTCACGCCCTGGTCGTCCGATCTCAAATATTTTTATATGTGTTCTAAATACCTACTTTCTAAATGTGTTTTATTTTTTTTAACTGAATGGGTGTTTTATATATGCTTGGAAACTTAAATATTATAGTTTAAAACTTTAAAAATTGCAAGAATTCGTATTTTGATATAAAATATTTAAATAAAATTTCCAAAATACGAGTCGAATTAAAAATAGGTACCTACATGCGTACCTACATCACCTCGCATAGGTACAATGTTTACCGCGAACAATCCGTTATAAATGAAGTATTCAACAACGTCTTAAAGGGCTGCTATGTTCCTGTCAATTGAAATCAAAAATTACAAGCAAGTTACCATAATTTAGGAAATGGGTAATCAAGCAATTTATCAGATTATTTATTTGTTATTTAAATAATCCTTACAGTATTATATTGACTATTTTCAGGTCGTTATCGAAGTAGAAGACGTTAACGACAACAAACCACTTTTCGAAATGCCAGAATATTCGGCAGTTGTTCTTGAAAACGTTCCGAAAGGCACATCGGTATTGAATGTTACAGCAACTGACGCTGACACAGGCCCTGGAGGAACTGTTGAATACGAAATCGTCCATGATTCAGAAGCTTCAGGTAGATACAACTGATATTTTGATAACATAAACAGATAGGCCTCGAACAAATTTTTATAAATAATTCAGTCTTGAAATCCAATGACTGTCTTTCTCCAATGTCTTGTAAATGTAATATGAAAAATGTAACTGGAGAATAAATGTTACTAGAATATAATGAAATATGATGTTTTATGCTTCAAGAAATGTCAAGATTCTCAAGAATTCAAATATTAGTGAGTCAATATTGAGCCCGAAAACAGTAAAAATTACGTTGTGTGAAAGCCTAAAAAACAAATTGTAAAATTCTAAAAATGCTGATATTTTGCTACCATTTGACCTTTGATCCGAATAGTGATTCCTGCAAGATAAATTAGTAGCAAAATTATCTTGGAATATTCTCCGCTAAATCTAAACACATTATTTTTATATTTATACACCTCCAATAATATTAGTTGAGTGAATATGTTAAATATGAAGGTAGGTAACTACACAAACAAAATTTTAAGCGCTTGAAATTTAAAATTATAATATTTCTGCCTACCAGAAAATAGCAAAATTCAGTCTCAAATCTACGTTCAAATTGAATTTTCTTGAATGGTTGATGGAAATCGATAATTATATATTAGATTAGATCATTGAAAAAGTATAAATATAAAAATTAGATAATTAAATTAATTATCTAAGCTTCAGAGAACCAACTCTCGTTTGGCAACACGGGCTTTGCCTAATGTCAACATTATTATTGTAGAAGAAGTGTAACTGTAAACTGAAAAAAACACTGCTCATTATTCAAAAGTAGGTAGTGTACGCAAAGGTTTAATATTTCTGTACTTATTACATTGCCCTTCTACGTAGATTACTGGTGTGGTTATAGACGATAATTTATTAAACTGGGTCTATAAATAACTTACAAGTTACCTAAATATAACTACACCGACAAAGTCACCTACCGAAAGAAAATAAATTAAAGATAACCACCAAAAAAGCTTTATAAATATATGATTTCTTGAAGAGAATTAAAGAATGTTCTGAAGTTGTTGTTCACGTTATTTGAAAAAAGAAAAATTTGCATTAGTTGTGGGCACATCCCCAGCTGATTTATGATTCTGGAACGGAATTTCATAAACATTGATCCAACAGTTTCGGAGAAAAGCTTCAGACTTTATTTGATTTTTCAAATCTACGTATTTTGAAACGAACTATCAAGTTTTGATGGAGGAGTGAGGGGGAGGGTTAAAATTTTTGTTTTCTTGGTCGATTACAAAGGTTCGTTTGGTTGGTATTGAATATAATAAACAAAAAGCACAATGATGCCTGATTTAGCTGCATTCTATTTTTTTTTTTTTTTTTTTTTTATGTTGGCACTGATGTAGAGTATCTATTTTTCAGGGCTGTTTGTCATAAACAAGAACACAGGAGAAATTTCTTCGCGGACTCCACTAACAGGGAAAGGCCGGAGTGATTCTTACTCTATAACTGTACGCGCTCAAGATCAGGGTGAGCCAAGTTTGTTTTCCGATGTTCCGGTCAAAATCCTGATCGGTGATGTTGTGGCCAATGATGGGATCCCGACATTTATACACCCGACTTTGGACGAAATGGCTTACATTTCGGAGGTTCGTATGTCTGATTGTCGTGTAACGCATTTTGAAATTCCGTTTTTTCGCACATCCAAATCCCTGCACGGGAGTCTTTTACTAGATAGGTACTTGCTTACTAACGATGTTTTGATTTAACCAATCAATTACAGAATTCTTCCATTGGATCACCTGTGTTTCGAGCAATAGCATCTGACCCTGATGACCCTAACTCTCTTGAAGGCCAAGTGAGATATAGTTTTCTGCAGGATGGAATGGATTCGCTTGCCTTTAGAATTGGTAAGGTGTAAAGTTGGATTTACCTTAACATTTTACATTTTAACCAACTTACGCAGTGCTGAGTGTGCATTAAACGCAATTATTAGCGACTGCCTATGATTTAATCAAGAATTACCACATATTATTTCCTAATCAAGGCTTCGGTTGCTCCTATTTTCTGTTCAATAAAGTGCGTTATAAAATACTAGGCTATTGCTTCGAAAATGGGAATAGACGAATCTGCAATAGTAGGTAAATTTTGAATAATAACACCTGGATGTACCTGTAGCTGTCAGGAAAAATGTTTATCTGATAAGTTCTTGTGCATAACTTCCTACCCTGTACTTGTTTTGAACACTCACAGAATCATACTTTGGAATGGAAATGTTAAAAAACTTGATGAGATATTGAAATAAAATTCATTATGGATATAACGCATTCATGAATTACCGAAGTACAGGTGTAGGTATATACACTACTGAGTGCCACTGTAAGTGCCCGACTGTTATTTCATTGCACACCCAAATTGGTACCAGGCACCTACATAATTTATGTATTGTTTTATGGGAGGTTGGTATCTTTGTTATTACGCGTTATCTATCTTGAATAGACAAGGCTCTCTAACAATACCTACCTTTCCATGTTTCGCATTAGATACTCATCTAGTATAGAAATAGGTTCTTCCTCGAAAAATAATCTACGTTTTATTGTTCAAAATGTAGTTCGGATATGGAGAAAAGCCTCATTCCGAAGGGTAGGAAGTTAGGAATCAATATATTTTTATCCGTTTTTCGCAAATCAGCATAAAAACGTATGTTTAAAATTAAGTTTGAAATCTTTGTGGAAATATTGGAAGAAAAATTAATTAATTCTATTCAGTTGGGTCTAGATGAATAGGTAGGGTCAAATGTTTAGTGAAACATATGACGATAAAGACTAAATCACTTTCAGCACGTCATACAATTGATTTTTGTCAACCCGATAATGTTTCGCGATCGTGTTACCTTCCTATCTCTTCCTCTTAGCGAATTTTCGAAAATGAAGCTATTGCAATGGCTCGGAGAATTTTAAAATCGAACTTTTTGAAAATTTTCTTCATTGAAATCTGTTTTGATGCCTTCCGAAACGAATCCTAGAGTTTAATGCTTTTTCGTGTATATATATGTGTGTGTGTGTGTTTGTGTGTGTGTGCGCGCGCGCGTGTGTGTGTCATTCCAGACAATAACTCCCCTTAGCATTGAGATAAAATTTTTGTTCTTGCACCAATAAATCAAGCTTCCCAAACGAAAGGATGAGTTCGTAGGCCTGCACTTTTTGAGCACATTAAGTTGGTCCTATTTTTAAAAATGTACTAAAAAAATCATTAAAAATCGTAGCGATAAATCGTGATATTTTTACTTTACCTGTTCATTTGATTTCCATGACAGTGTTTATTATTTGTTCAATCCAGATTTTAATCCAGATATGCAACCTTGGAAGTTTGAAATTTACTGTCAGTGCAGGAAGTAAATGGGGGGGGAGGAGGGGAGGTTTATTCCAATAAATCATATTTTTGTTTTTCTCTTAATTTAATTCTCACCAAAATTATATGCAATCCATTCTTAGGGACGTTCCAGTAATGCATGCATTACTTACCAATATGTTTTATAATTTTCAGATCCAGTTACAGGACTTATAACTACCAACGACTATTTGGATCGAGAAATCAAAAGCAACTATACGGTTATCCTCATCGCCCAAGATTCAGGTTCTGTGCCGCAACACGCCACTCGCCAGCTGCGGATTAGTGTAACCGACATCGATGATAACAAACCCGTATTCAAAAGATCCATTGTTAGTATCATTACCTACTTACTAATCAATAGTATCCTTAATTGAGTAGCCCGATTGCAAAGTGGGTTATTTTGTTCCCAATTGAAAATGAGTAAATCGCAAAAAACTGTCATCTTTGACCATTACAAGCTAAAATTTCCATTTTTCTTTATTAAATCATGAAAAATTCATTCCTCTTTCTTGCAAAATTTCACCAATTGTACTATTAAAAAATAAAAGTTATTCCAATTTTAATCTGCCAGTTAACCCGTTTTGCATCTGTAATGGGTTTTTAGACCATTTTGTTTCAGCATAGGCGGCCATTTGCCAATTTTTTCCAATTCCAAAATGGGCTAACTTTGCTATACAGATGCAAAACGCGTTAACTTTATGAATAGGTACTTCATCATTTTTTTCAGCTCATTTAGTACAAATTTCTTTATTACAAAAACATGAAAATGTGAAGATAATCAAAGTACTTAGTGGATAAAATAAATTACATCAAGATTATACAAAATTACAATCACAAAATTACATCAGGACTATAGGAATTAATTAAGAGTTACATTAAGAATGTTGAAGGGTTAAAAATAATGAGGAATTGTCGAAACAATACAAAATAACAACATCAAACTAAAGCAAACTAGACCATTTCCTCGGCGTCGATTTCCAATAAATCAAAATCAAGTTCAGGTTCGTCCGGAGTGTTATCCTGGATTGAGCCTCCCACTATGTGAACCTCATCTCCAACGATTTCAAGTTCCATCACGATATTTGCGGCCTCTACACGGAGTTCTTGTTGAGGAAGCTGAGCACAATCAGAAGACGTGCTTGGAGTTGACGGAATTTATAAAATCTTTTCATAATATGCTAGGGATGGATTTTTGGCCCAATCGTCACCATAATGAAACTCTAGCAGCCTGTTAACATCGCTCAGTTTAGCAAGTTTGATGTCGACTTGTCCACATCTTATTATCTTATAACTTATCGAATATAAAGTTTTAAAACGAAAGTAGTGATGAAAAGGAGAGCTGTCGAAGTCATGGGAATGTTTAACCTGTTTTGCGTTTGGAACTCATCTGGCTACCATTTTTGTCCATAGTTTTAAACCCATGTTTTTGTCCATAGTTTTAAACTCACTCTGCTTCTGGAACACCAAGGTTTTTAACCCGTTTTGGCACTGCTGCCAAACTTTAAGATCGATTTTCAATAGTTTTTAGTCCACTTTGACACTCAAAATTATCACAACATTGTAGCCGACGCCATTCTGAATCTAACGATACCAGCTGTGCCTGTATCGCTGATCTCTGATTCTGGTATTCCTGTAAGGTGATCCAATTAAGTGTCTCTTTTAGAGCACAAAAACACAGACAACGGCGCAAAGTAACACGCAACGTTCCAATTATTGAAAACGAGTGACTAGACGCGATGCGGCTTGGAACTTGTCTCACTACGTCACTCCAACCGGCGTCGCTCGTTGTCGCGTCGCTATCGCTCACTTTGTGTTTGTGTTTTCCCATTCCCAGATTGTTTAATGTTGGATGGGTGGAGTTTAACACAACTAACAACCTAACACAACTTCCTACCTCAATTGCAACCTCATTTTTCAAGTTCCAATCAGTATCAGTTCATTAAAGTTTGTATCAATCTGTATCGATGTCAGTTCTTCAACTCAACAGTATGCATTATCCATTGGTCTCAGTATTTATTGAAAATATAAGAACTATCCATCAACATTCAACTCTAGTTAACTTACGGAAATTGTTCAAATTATTATAAAGCTGACAAAATCATACTTGGGAATAGAGAAAATAAAAATTATTTGAAAATTATGGGGTAGACTCAGGCATCTATTGAATACTGTTCAATTTCAGGATGAAGCCCCAACGGAGTTTACAATAACAGAAGAATCGCCAGTCGGAACCGTTGTTGGCGTAATCACTGCTGTTGATATAGATGTAGGAGAAAACGCTAAAATCGACTACCTAATAACATGTAAGGAAAATTATTTTTACAGTTCATAATGTCAGTTAAGTTTGTTCATCTTTGCAAAACTTATTGGTCTTTGCTACCTTTTGAGATGGCGTGAAACATGTGTATGGTAGATAGGTACCTACCCTACCATTAGTGTAACTAGGTACCTACTAGTGTAACTAGGTACTAGTGTAATTTCTACATTTAATCTTTGAGTGTCAGCAGAATAAGTAATCATATATTGAAATCTGTTGTTGAAATACTGTTTCACTATTTTCCAGATGGGAATGAGGACAATCTTTTCTCGCTGACGAGATTAGACAATAATTCAGCTATCTTGAGTACTTCGGGAAGAATTGATAGGGAGAGCTGTGGAGAGCACCTTATAACAATAAAATGCTTTAAAGCCAGCACAAAACCTTCAAGCTTGAGAAAAATATACAACAAACAAGTAAGTTAATACTGTGATTGTAATCAATGCCGATAAATTTGAAACATTTATATCGCAGTCGGTTACACATATTGAGTTTACCGCATCGTTTTCTGTACGCAGGATTTAAGTGAAAGGCAAGTTCGTCTGAAGGTCACCGATATCGATGACAACATCCCTACATTTGTGAAGCAAAATATGACAGTTGGTAAGCTCATTTGGTAATGTAATAAACATTTAATTGCATAGTGCCTATATCAGCTTATTGTGGGTAAACAAAAACATTTCAACTGCGGAGAGATTGATGTAAGGAAACAATTATTTAACGAGAGGATCGCATAATTTTTATTTCCAAGTGTTGTCATACGAGATAGATACCCAGCTAATTAGATAAGATGTCTTTAGTGCCAAATTAGATCTAAACGGACAAATTAAAATGTTAAAAAACTCGAAATTTCGTTTAGGATATTCACTGGGAAATATATTCATTCTGAATCCAATGGAATTCCTAAAATAATTAACTTTTATGTTATCTATGATAATATTGAGGGAGAGGGGGGGGGGGGTAGGAATAGTCCTGGAATTGCAGTCCAATCCTTTAATTGGTTAAGTATGACAAAACTATGAGTAGGTACCTACCTATCTATTTGAAAATTTGTTGGTGAGTCACCAAAACCACTTGGATCAGGTCTTTGAGACTTTGTTACGTTTTTCCCGTTCGTTTTTTCCAGTTATTATTCGATTGAGTCGGCGAAAAGTTTAATCAAATCATATAATAAGCTCCAATGAAATGTGTAAAGTAATAATATGTAGACCATTTTGAACATGCTCAGAACTGTATATTGAGCGAATTCAAGAGTTTCAGCAAGAAAGAAGCTGCATCTCAATTAAGTAAATGTGTGGCTAAAACAAAAGCGGGTATTTTGTTTTTCTTTTTCCCAGGAGTCCGGGTAAACGTGGCAGTGGATACGCTTTTGCACACTGTGAACGCTGTTGACGAAGACGTAGACGCTGATCCTGTACTATACGAAATTGAGAGCGTTCAGTACACGCCGCCATCTGGAGTGCATAGGAACTTCCCGGCCAACGTTTCCCTTTTCAATTTGTTTTCTCTGGACAATCGCACCGGAGAAATCAGGACTGCCGCCAACATGGCGGACTTCTACGACGGATACTTCACTATAAAAGTGTCCGCGTCAAATCGTGAGCCAGACGGCAGAGCATTTACAGAAGTAAAGGTGAGCAGATATTATTTATTACCTTGGTACTGTTTTTGTTATTGAATTAGTTGGCTGCATGTTCGTAGTTATGGGTTATTAATTCAGTTTAGGTTCATTAAAAAAAAAAAAAAAAATACATTTATTGCAGAACAACTTTTTGCCCATCTTCAAAAGCCCAAATGTAGCGAACTTGAAGGACGCAATCAGTTCTAGTAGAAACTTTATCCACGTAGGTAGATACCTACCTGGGCGCACTAAAAACGAAGCCCATAAAAACAAACAATAAAAAAAAGTTCCAGTCATGCAGCATGATCGTATGAGCGAATTTTCTTAAACTATCTATCGCATTATATTATATGTTAAATTGTATTGAAATTTGAGCAATTTCAGTAGAAAGAAATTGTTAAAAACCAATTTTATGGAGAGCAAAATCATACTAAATAAAAATCGGCGATTCAATAGAGATTTAGGGTTTTTAGATTTTGTTGCAGTTTTTATAGATTTTTAGCAAATACTAATGAAATTTAAGTAGGTACGTTTTTCAGCCTAGTATTGAGCAAAGATTTTTTAATGTCCTAGTTATTCTTCTGCTGAGAAATTCTGATAAAAATTATAAATTTAACTATTTTGGGCCGTTTTTAGCCATCTTTAGTGATTTTTTAATTTATTTTTTAGTACATTTTTCGAAATTTGACCAATTTAGTGATCTCAAAAATTGTTGGCCAACAAACTCATCCTTTTGTTTGGATTGGTTGATTTTTTGGCGCAAGAACTGGATTTTTATCTCAATCCTAAGGAGAGTTATCAACTCAACATTAAAAATACAACTGTCAAGCTAGATTACTATCGGGGTAGGTACCTACATTATTCATTTATCTTAAGCCCCAAGAATGATTAGCCCTTCATTCTCAAATATGGATTGGAATGAGGGATCGGTTCCTTTCAGACGAGTTAATAAAGCTACCTTTCATCATCAACACTTTCCTCCAACCGAGGTTTACATACCGACCTTGTTAAAGTTTTTTCTTGGCATTTAATTGGTTTATTAAAACCCATAAATGATTGCGTAATTTATGATTATTTGTACTACATTATTGTTAAACCATTGTGCAATTTTATTAATCTTGACTAATTTACCATCAGGTGTATGTCGTGAGAGATCGAGGGCTAATGAAGTTCGTATTTTCCGTGCCTCCTGGGGAGGTGAGAACAGCCCTTCCCGACTTCAAAACAGAAGTGGAGCGTATTCTCGGGGACCCTGTGACACTCAATATCTACGATACGCATTTCCTCTCTAAACGAGACGGAAGCCTGGATTTCAGTGCTACTAGGTGATAACGATAGTCACTTAAATTCTAAATAATCGTACTGTCAACTATTCAATTGCATATTTACGCTATATAGATGGCGAAAAATAGTTTTATTATGTATGCAGCACAGGTCAGTATAGTTCAATTGTCCCTAACCGCCAGCGCAGACGCTGGCGATGATCTGAATTTAATTGCATAGCACTAATTTCAAATGTTTGAAAGGTTTTCCGTGAATACCTACCCCCTGCATTACCTAGGGTTATGAAATAGTTCATTAGTGACACTATCTCCGACACGAGCTCCTAAAAATACTGAAAATTCAGTAAAGAGCGACTGAAAAACGACAACGTTACGGGTATTGGGACAATTTTACGTATTACTAAAGCCCAAAATGAATTGATCCCACTGTAACCGAAATTGAATTGGGCGTATCCCAAATGACTTCACAGAACCAAAATTTCATAGATACGTATCAATCAGATGAAATTTGTAAATGCTATTAACATCTCATGAATTCAGCGTTTAAGCTTTCTTAGCGATTACCATGGAAACAAGATCACGGGTTCAATTTGGTTAATCTCAGTAATAATTATCGAAATTACATAGTAGTAGAGGAAGTTATACTTGTAAGGTAGAACCAAATAAAATACTGTTTTTCAAGGAATCATCCAGGGCATTACAATCGTTTGCTTTTGCAGATCGAGCATCTAGAGCCCGGACTCGCCCAATGCAGATAATGTCATCGATATTGGGTGACAATTGAGGGAAAGAGTGTGAAAAGGATTTGCGTAAATGCGGACAGAAATGCTATTGATCAAAAATTTAAAAATTCCAAATTGCAAACTGCGAGTAGAAACTTGGATTTTAGAAGAACTTGGAACTTTGGCTATTCGATATCAGTCTACTATCAATAGGTTGCCAGTATAGTTGCGTTGAATACGTACACATATACCAACTAATCCTATCAACCACTATAATTTATAGTCCTAGCATATGAAACGGAGGCATATTTTGTCCGAGTTATGGCAGCAGATAGAAACCTGCTTAAAATTAAAAGTAAAATATTTGCACGATTACCAAACGTTGATATTTTTATGAAATCGGTTCATACTGGCTCTAGATAGTTCTTTGTAAAATCAATTATGTTTAATACCTTTTTACGGTTTTGCCCCTCTCCTTGCTGATTAGTTTATCTAATAATGAAGAAAATTAATCACTTTTCTCTAAACTTAAAATTTGTTTATTCAATCGTCTTTGTAAGATTGCCTTGTAATTAATTTTGTTAATTTACCACGTTTCAGTTCATGTTTCCAACTTGTTGGAGCCCGAACGTTCGACATCAAAGAAATGGAGAAAATCATGTCTCCCGAAACCAACCCAAAAATAGAAGCCTTATACAAAAAGTTTAACGTCCAAAGTGTTCAGGTAAGTTATATAATTTTGGTCAAAGGTTTCAATAAAGGATTACCGACTACATTTATCCGTTTGAATCATTTACAAGTAGGTACATAACAGAATCAAAATTTTCTACATTGAAATGATATTCCATTTGAATGTGAAATAGTAAGGAGTCTGATAGGTACCTACCTAGTTATTTTAGGAGGAAAATTAAATCCGCACAGCACGCAAATTATCTTTGATGATAACTTAATGTATTACCAAAAATGGACCTTGGTCCTAATTATTACATACCAATTTTGAAAACTTTTCTTCTCAAACAATATTCTATTCTGCTTTTATAATAACCCATTTATTAGATAATTGAGGTAGTTTTTCTAAAAAACTCGTTTCTTCAATAAGAAAGATGTTAAAATGTGTTGAAACCATAGTAAGGATGTTTCATTTTCTAGAAGAAACTAATCCTAGAAGAAAAATGTCTGCAAAAAGTTCTTAAAAATCACATAACTTTATTATGCTTATGAACATTTGCTGAAATATTAACCATTTACATACCTTATTTGCAGAGGTGCGCTCCTTTCCTGGCCAAAGCAGAAGTGACTTGGGTGCAACTTTGCGTCTTGGGTATAGCAGCTTTTGTTGGTGTAGCATCCGTCATATCAGGATGCGTGTTATGCTGTAGTTACCACAGGTATGCATTCAAAAGACCTAACAACACTGTAATTTAGAAAATGGTATTCACATAGTTAAAAATAAGTATGTGGGTATGTTGTAAAAACTGATAGTATATAGAGTCTAATTTTCAACGATATAAAAAGAAATTCAACTATATTATATTATGCGTATAGGTGCCTAGTCAATAGTAGGTACAGGCTATATAGGTACTTACTACTGTTCCGCGAGTACCCTACATTGTTTACATTGCTCAGAATTGAAGGACGTCTTGATGATAGGAGTTCAGGATAGAAGACTACGAAACTCGATTGAGAGAGAAAATATAAGGACCACGTTTAAATACGAATCGAACCATCCTGAATCCAAATCCCTTATACTAGCCATGGGTGCAGGTATGTCGAGGTTTGTGTATGAAAGTATGTTTTGTAAACCTTCTAAATGGTCTGTGAATTCGAGGGATTGTCACGGTATAGTCGATGATCTTTGCCGTGCTTGCCAGAGTAAATATGAATAGGTACCTTGCACATCCACTAAGTTGTGCAGCGTTGTCCACAAACTCGCAGTGGCCTCATTTTACTTCATGATGCCAAGCTTACAGAAGCTGCTGAATTTTGGAGAGGAAACACTGTATCACATAGCAAGAGACAACAGTAAGAAACCTAATATTGTAAAGGTCAAATCCCACGGGACTGCCATTCCCATTCTGGATTTCCAAACGGTGAAAGCGCCTTGGAAAAAAAGCAGACTATAATAAACAAATGTGATGAGACTGACCTACAGCATCGGGGGCATGGTCAAGACATAGTAATGGTGCGGGATGTGGTGCGAAAAATTGAAAAATAGTTTAGAGTCGGAGATTTTGGCAGTGTCTTTCTTGTTTTCTTTTTAAGTGAACATTATTGGGGTGCTCAGGTCTCGATTATCTTTTTATAAAGTTATTTTTGTACAAATTATAGTCCAATCTATCCAATCTCAATGCAATTTTTTGTGATTGTGTTTTGTTTAATTGCACACTGGTTGTTAAGGCACGAAACTTTCGTAATAGTTAGTGTTTGGATCTAAAAAACATTCCAAAATCTTACACTCCAGTTTCTTGGAGACCGAAGGTGCAAAAGCGAAGAAGATCACGTATAGGAAATTCTTTACAATACCGTCTACAACCATATAGGCCAATATAACTATAGGCAGTCTCATGAAAATCCATGAACGATGGACATTAGGTATAAGATTGTTTAGAGAAATAATTTTAATTTTGGTTTGTTCCAGATGGCAAAGGATAAGATGACAGTGATAAATGGAACCAAAAGACTGAATCCGCTTGCCATGATGAATTTCTGCTATGCGAAAAATCAAAAAGAAGCGTCTAAATCTGTGATGAGAAGAACCTACCGAATTTGAATGGCCTTATCAACCCATTTAGAATGTTTCTGTACATTTTAACGCTCTGTTTTCTTAAGTTTGTTTTTGTGAATTTTGTAACAGATTTCATATTTTTATTGTACATTTTTCAAATGTATATACTGTACATTGTATTTTTCGAATGTATATACGACCATTGTAAACTTACCAAGCTGTATGGAGTGAACCAAACCACCATTGTGATTAAGTTGATTTAAAAGAAAACTGTTACAGAATATCCGATGCATTATTCCCCTACATGACCTTAGAACCCTCAAGTGGACATCACAGTAGACATTACTAGGCCTTATAAGACCTAGCAGTCTGTTTAGTTCTAGAATAGAGCGAGGCACATGCAAGCACCATATATCAAATAATAAGAGAATCTATCACTCTGTCTACAGATGAGGAACACTCGGACACCCCAGGAACGACACCAAAAGTTGCTATTTTGGGGATCATTTTCTATAATGTAGCACCACCAAAAATTTAGGTATTCAAAAAATAATAATAATAAAATAAACAAAAGAGCGGCAAAATCAAATTATGGTAGGTAATGAAAACAAGTCTACCAAAAGTTGGGTGTAGCAAAAGCTTCCTTGTATCTGTTACATGACTTTATAGATTATTCTATAGGGAGTTCCTATGTTTGGAAGAAATAGCAAATCTTGATGTTAGCTTAAAACGTCAAAATCGGTCAAATAGACAGTAAGAAAACGATGTTTGATACATGCTAGCTGTTTTATCGCATGCGCGAAATCTGCCAATGTTTCGGGAGTGATGAAGTTTACTGGGTACCAAACATGGTCATTCCCTTTGGGAACTATTGTAGGAACCTACAGCCCTAAGTTTCACATTTTTAGTTATCATACCTGGAAATCCCCTGCGCCGAATTTATCTTGGTGCATTGAAATTCGTCGAAGAATTTTCACCAAAGCAGTAGGTATAATAAGTATTTTAAAAAAATCCGATGAAAACTAGAAGTTTCACTTTTTTATTGAGTTTCGAAAATTTTGCGTCGTTAAAAAGTGCGCTGAGACGACAAACCTAATTTGGGATGATTACGATTTATAGACACCTTGATTACAAAACCGAGAAAAAAAGTAACTCTCAGCTCACACGTTTTCATCCTATATTGATGACATTTTCAGGGAATGTGCGGGTTAGGCAGATGGTTCCCTATCAATTTCATTGTTTTCTAATCATTCCTTCATACTCTGCATGCACAAACGTAAATTAGGTAAGTAGGTATCAACTTCAAGTATCAATTTCTCGTTTTCTAATTGACTGATTTTCCAGAATAGAATTTTTTGAGATCATTTTAAATATTTGAGTGATCAATACTTTGCTGTTAAGGATACAAGGAAGCTGTGTGCCACACCTAACTTGGCAGACGTTTTTCGTCTCCCAAAAGTGATTAGGTACAACGTGATCACACACATGTTAAAAACACTGAAGGAAAATCTGGTTAGAATAAGCCATAGTAACACTCATCTGTTCACTTCTATTTCCCTTCGTTTACATTAAGATACCATGGGTTTTTAAATCAATGATTTTAAACTGTAAACGCCTTTCGTCATTCAATTGCTTTGTAGATGGTTGGTATTCAATAATACTGATGTGATTTCAGCCACAACCGGACAAGTTCAATCAGATTTCTAAATAACACAACCTTCCAAACCAGGGTCATAGAACCGTTTGAATAAGCTACATATTCAGCACATTGATTGTTTATTTGATTCAATATTGTCTTTGATCTTGCATTATAAATGAAGTGCCTTGAAAATTGTGTATTCAATTTAGTGCTGTGGCGGCATCATGAGAGTCTTGATTGTTGTGGTTTTTCAACTGGTTGCAATATTTTCTTGCAACGGTAAGTGCTCCATGCTGTATGTTTCACAAAAATGATAATGTTAGGATCTAATTACATATTTATTGCTCGTTAAAAATGCCATATTTAGTAGGTATGACGCAAAGTCTTTTATTTCTAATTTGCTAGAAATTTAAGTGCAAGTAAAGTGAAAAGTCTTTCATAGTCGGCCATAATTAGGCGTAATAAAGTTGAGAAAACTGATAGAAATATGTGATTCATATATGGTGATGACTCAACGAATGCCATTCCATATAATAGTCGTGATTTTTTTTTAATTTTTAATTTATTTATTTTTATTTTTTAACGAGTAAGAGCTAAATAAATTCGGAGAAAAAACTAGCCGAGCGTGATATACTTACCTTATATATTGATAATTTGTAGTCCTTGGTTTAGAGCTTGGTTTTAAAAGACTATCAGATATGTACAAAAACGTATTAATAAAACTAGTTATCTATCCAATCGATCTGTCTTTGATCCTAATAGATACCTATATCATTAAAATATCTCTTAAATCTATGATTATCTCGAATAACTTCAAAACTACTGAACGTAATCCTAAATACACATGACGCCTGAAGTATGGTACTTACCTATGCTAGAAAACGGAGTAGGTTTTTTTTTTTTTTTTTTTTTTTTACATACAAAATTGACTATTCTACATCTTCAATTCCAGGTTCTTTTATAAGAATGGGTGAAGGAAAACAATTTATCAAAGATCAAAGAAAGCGACAGAAATTCGGTTATGAGTTCAATTAGTCAAAGAGTTATCTCAAATAAACAGCAGTTTAAAAAGCAGCAACTATAGATTAATCCACGAAGTTCCTTCTTTGTTTAGAAACGGGAGTCCGATTTGAAATCACTCACTTCTTGGCCACAGATTTTGTTAAGTTCTTTATCAGCCCAGAATCGATATGCACTGTCGGATTGAAAAGTTTCCCTTTCACCAGACTCTCATTGTATTTTTAAGTGCAGTTAATTTACAAATATGATCAATCAACAGAACGGACCAACAATGAAATAATTTTGAAGTGTTGTTATGTTCTACTGATTGATTATATTTGTTTATACATTTAATGAAAATCTAAAAATATTCAAATTCCAATGGACAATAAACACGGGGACTTACTACAGTAAAAATGCCGAGCGAATATAATCAACCCTCCCGTAGTAATTGAATAAATAACATATTGGTGTCATTACCTGAACCCGGATCCATACCCAATTCATTCTCAATTGACCAAAATCTATGAATTTCGTAGAAGCATAAATTAGGCCATTCAAAACTACGCCCCACACAAATTAATAGATCTGCTGTGATCTGAAATTTATTGCTTAAAATCTCCTGTCCTCTTCTATTCGTGAAACAAGGCTGATAACAATTAGGTATCGATTCACAATAAACATTATTCATCGATAAAACGATGTTTTTTTACGACTATATAAATGAAGTATATATTGCAAGCTCTCAATTTGCTGATATGTTTGACGCTTACTACAATATTCCCACCAACCCTTACGGTTACAATAGTCACGGAGTGTACACTATCTCTTATATTTTCTTGGCATATTAAAATTGTAAATTAACTATCTCTGATGTCTTAGCCCACCGTACACCTTTTATCAACAATTCGTTTCTTTGCAAGTACCTATTCATTGAACAAAAAAAATCATTATGTTCTTTCATTATAGTTGCAACTTAATAAACGGAGGTTCATAATATATTTTAGATGCCCAGCTATTCGGAGGCTTGGGAGCTCAGCTGCAAGCTGCTCAGCTGCAACAGGCACAACGTCAACAAGCTCAACTACAACAGGCGCAACTTCAGCAAGCCCAACTTCAGCAAGCCCAACTTCAGCAGGCGCAACTGCAACAGGCTATGCTCCAACAACAGCTAGGAGGAATGAATCAGATGGGCCAGCAAGGCGTATCAGGCGGAGAGGATGAAGACGATGACACTAGAAAAGGAAAAGGATTCGGAGGTTTCGGTTTTGGTCGGTTCAGGCCATTCGGTTTCAATTCATTCTTCCCAGGATTTGGGGGATTTGGAGGTTTTGGAGGATTTCCAGGTATAGGAGGGCTCGGTGGGCTAGGAGGACTAGGTGGTTTAGGAGGACTTGGTGGTCTTAATATGGGATTAGGAGGATTTGGTATGAATCCTTTCGGAGGAATGTTTAGGCAAACATCAAATAATCAAATGCAAAGTGGACTTCCCGGAGGTTCCATTGCTCAACAAACGAACCAACAGCTCCAACAATTCATGGATCAGATGAATGCAAGATTCAATCAACGTGAACAAGATTTTGACCGAATGAAAGATGACTTTCTGGTAGAATTGGGTCAGAAATTGAAAGAACAGTATGGAAGCCAAGTCACCGAAGCAGAAGTCCAGCTATATTTGAAAAATGTTGATGAGCAATTGCGAACCATGTATAGCCAGCCCCAATCTAACGAGTCTTCAAATGCTAAGTCAAGTGGAAGCTCAGGAGCCCAACAAAGCTCGTCTGCCAGAAATCAATTCAGACAGGCGCAGGAGTCCAGAAATAATGGTCGATCAGGCACTCCATCTCCAGAGAAAAATTAACAGAACGATCAGCTGAAGCCTTAATGGCATTACATAATAACATCGGAACTTATCATGTATTTTTAAGTACTGTAGCGAAGTATTTTAATGAAATTACAAAATACTGAAGAAATCTTGGTGTGTTGCAATTAATAACCTATAACCGTATGCAAACTAATAAAAGTGGTATCGTTGGTGGTTGATAAAGAAGTAGTTTACCCTGCAAAATAGGAAATCCAGGACAAAAACAACTAGGTACCTAAAGGTAAATTTATGTTAAAGTGTGCGCATCAATTGCCATTTGTATTAGGTACGATATTGATGGAAAGGGATTTTTGTTTAAAATAGAAAACATATGGTGACAAATAAAAGATATTCAAGAGGATTTATTGATATTCCTGAATCCATTATATTCCTATTCAAGAGTTAACTCTATGTTTCCGTAAACGGGCCGAATAAACAGTACCTAGTTTTGGATTAACTACATCGGGTTGAAGTGGATAATTGAGCACCTTATGTATACTCGTAAGCTTTTTTCTATCAATCTGGCACACCATGAAGAAGATGATAATATATGTTTACCTACCTCCTTTCCAACCTATCCTAAGTCTACATTCGTACCATCATTTATGTAAGCTGGTGGACTTGGTTACCAAGCTTGTAAAGGAGCAACATTATTCAGTACAAATTTCTCGAATGTAAATAGATGAAGGTTTCACATACTTTTGATACGAAGAAGAAGAGAAGATACTGTTCTGCCATTAAATTTAGATTTTGTGTGCGTTGATACAATTGATGAGAGACAGAATTAGAACGTAATCACACAAACTAAAAAGAGTAATTATAACAGTTTGGAATCATAAAACTTCAAAATACCCCTCAATGATTTAGGAATATACAAATCAAAACATCACTTAATATGAAATTATAGACACCAATGTACAGATATTAAGAAACAATCTCATGTTTTCGGAATAACGTAGGTAATTTGCATCTTGTAACATACAAGGGGGAGGAATTTCTTATAAGTTTTCCACTGGAGCATATCATATTAATTCTAGATACCTATTTTTTATAGGTATCCATCACCTCACTGCCCAGGATTAGGACAAACATTCTGAACATCACCGCCAATTCACAAATCAATCATTTACACCTCAAAACCTGGGGGCACATCGCTTATTATAAATACCTTCAAAATAGTAAAGAGAAGTAGATACATACATAAAGAGATGACTCAGAATTAAATGTATATCGTTAGGTTTTATATCTAGGGCCTTCTCCCATTTACACTTCGGAAACAAACTTGCAAACCTTGCAAATAAACAACATATTTAACTACTAACAGCAAGGTCGAGCATACCAATTCATTGTAATATTATTGGTCTTCAGCACTGGAAGCCTAACTAGCTAAAGTGAATCTATTTGGGTGGGAGGGGATGAAACTGTACCCGAGAGAATCAACTTTATTTTTAACCGAGCCCATCGTACCTGCACACTTTAGTTAAATTATGGCCTTTAAGACTGTTAATATTATGATTAGACGCTCAAAAACTCAGGAAATTATGCAGAATGTTCCAAAACTATAACGGCCAATTTAAAGTTAACTGCAAAGTGTAAGATGTAGGTAACTAAGTAGCGTAAATTGTGTAGGTATAATATAAAAGCTGGTGGATATTATGGTGGATACTTAGATCAAAATAATATTAAGAGCATTAGGATTCCTTAATCGATTATTGTTGATCGAAATCTAGTTACACAACAACAACGTTATTTACTTTTTCGTCAAACAAACCTACAAACCAAACTGAAGAAGAGCGGTAACATTTCTGACGAGTTTATCTTGAGCAAATTTTGATGTTATTACAACAGAGGCGAACCAGATCACAAAGCGAATGGCATTAGTCATCGATTATTGTCTTTGGTTGTATGAACAGGTGCTGCACACTCAGGGCTCATATAAACCTTCAGCGAATAATTTCGCATAGTTGTGTCGTCAGCGAAGCAATGAAGTTATTCCTGATCTGCGCAGCCGTAGTGCAAACGGCTTTTGGTTGGTACCTGATAATTCAACTTCTGTTATTTCATTCGCAGCTTACATTAATTAACTAAGAAATGTTTCGTCACTGATTAGTAGGCAAGGAACTAGGAATTTTACATTTAAATTGAAGAAAAACGCATCATTTTCGTGCAGAGTTAATTTGTGGTCGTTTCAGTTGTGCAGCATAATCTCATAGAGAAGCATTTTAATGCATTATCTTATCATCATTACCTATCTTTCTGTTATACACAGGGTGCCCCCCCCCCCCCCCCCCCCCCCAACCCCTCAGAGTAATAACGTTAATAATGGGTAAACAAATAAAAATTTAAAAAAAAAAGTTTTTTTCACTCTTAATGTTTTTTGTGAGATCTCATAAGTGACAAAATTGTGCATTGTGCCAACGCTCGCAATTAGCATCAACTTCGTAATATGAAATAGAAATCCCAATTTTTTTAATAGAATATTTCAATTCTACGTGATATTTTAAGAAAAAATGATCCATCACTCGATTTTTTAAGTGAGCGCAAGCGGGCGAAATTCCGCTCCAAAAGTGCACAATTTTCTCAAAAGTGCGATAATTGTGAAATCCTGAGTTTTTTAAGATATTCAATTGCCACATGTAATACCTGATTTTGGGGTATTTTTTCGTGCTGAATCTCATAATGATGTTCATTAAGTAATATTTGCAAAACCAACTTGGGAAGACATAAAAAAATCTACCTACCAGAATTGCAATTTTCTTAGACTTTTCCACAACGCACAAAGCGTACTAAAATACAGTTTTTTCAGAGTTTACCCAACATGGTGTTGCAACTATCAATAAATGAACATCATTACGTGGTTCAGCACGAAAAAATAACCCAAAATCAAATATTACATGTGGTAATTGAATGTCTTCAAAGATTCAGTATTTCACTATTTTTGCACTTTTAGAGCTTAATTGCGCACTTTTGAAGCGGAATTGTCCGTTTGAGCTCACTTAAAAATCGGGTGATGGGTCATTTTTTCATGCAGTTTTTCATGCAATAAGGCCGGCCGCACACTACATCGAACGCGACACGACACGACAAGACATTTTGACGGAAGGCGTCTTATACTACTCAATTAGTATGAGTTCAAATGGAGCTGGCGCATACTACATCGAACAAAACGCGACAAGACGATAAAACGCCTTAAGACGTTTTATCCATGTCTGGCGAAGGTACGGAAAATTTCGTCTTACGACAAAACGCGATCAAACAATATCAGAAAAACTGTTGTGCGCATGCGCTTTGGATCATGTGACATCCTGCTGCAATCGCTTCTGCTCAAGAAGTCAAAGGCGAAAATGAATTTTTGTCATTTTTTAAAAGTTTGATCCCAGATGCTGAAAAATTAACCTCAAGAAGGAAGCGTAACTTTAAAACATCTGTGATGACCAAATTGCATCAACTACTGGACGAACAAGAAGATGAGCAAGCATCTCATCGGAATATTAATATTTCCTCTCGAGCTCCGTCCTCTTCCTCTTACAGCGGATCTAATGCTCCTGAAGTTGTGGAACAGTATGACGGCGATTACAATTACTCACACTATGAGGATCAGCATTCTTCGCAGTATCAATTACATGAACTGTTGGTACTTCCTAAAAATAACCATGTTTAAAAACTCAACTTGATTTTCATATCATACCTGTATTTTATTTGAGTGTTAAATAAAAACATATTCTTCTTGTAAACAAAACTTGCCTATTTATTGCCCTTAACATAATAGATTCTTTATAAATTGTTGTATAAACGAAACGTGCACAATAGGAAGGTAGGATTACATGACAGGTCCCCACACTGACACTCCCACACACTACCAAAAATACTGACACTTCCATACACCTCTTAACCTAATTTAAGATAACCTAACCTAACTTAATCTTACCTAACTTAACCTGACCTAACTTAACCTAACCCTCACTTAATCTGCCCTAAACTAACCTAACCTAACATTGGCGGTCCATCAAACGCTTTGTCGAGCTGGTACACCCCCGTGTGTGGAAGTGTCAGTCGAGATGTGAATCGACGATTAGTCAGGAAGCCGCATCCAAGAGGTGTGGGGAAGTGTCGGTATTTTTTCAATGTTTGGGGAACTGTCCGGACACCAGGATTAAGTGGCCTGCATTACAAAATAATTTAAATAAATAAATACACTGACTTACCTCAACGTAACCAAGAGTCTTTCCTCTGGAGTTATGGATTTTCTAAATTTAGTGTTTTGTTTCTGTATCTTCGGACTTATTAATTGCAAGATGTAGTCAAAGGTCGAAACTTTCATTCTGCAATAGTTGTAGAACTTTGATTGATCAGCCCTCAGTTCACCAATAAACCCAATAATATTTCTTTTTTGGTTTATAGGGTGCACCCAAATATTCCTTTTGACACCGGAATCTAATAGCTGTAAAAAACTCCATAACAGTATAACTGTCTCTTCTTCTTCTTCTTCACCACGATCCATTATTTCTCACTACCTATTATTTATTTAAATATTTCAAAAATTTGAGTATACAAAACGAAATAACTACACTACACTGAACTTAAGACAATCGATCTGGCACTAAGAGGTTGTCGGAAGCCGTCGTGTTTTGTCGTGTCGGACGGTGTATGAGGCGCATCCGACAGAACGAAACAGAACAGAACAAAACAAAAGATAAACTGTCTTGTCTTGTCGTGTCGCGTTCGATGTAGTGTGCGACCGGCCTAACCAAGTGATGTAAATTCCGCACGTTTGCACAAGTGCGCAATTTTGTCATTTTTTGAGATCCTCACTAAAAAACATTAAAATTGAAGAAAAAATGTATTCATTTTGTTGACCCGTTATTAACGATTTTAGCCAGGGGGAACGTTTTTGGGGAAAGGACACCCTGTTTATATATATATATATATATATATATATATATATATATATATATATATATATATATAGACAGATATTATTTTTTGGAGAGGAAAGCATCGGTTCTTAAATTTTTGGCAAAAGAAATAAATAATATTCCGCGATAGAAAGTTTTATGGTTTCATTCCGTGCACAGATCTTCAATGAAGTTTTAACACATTGTTTTACACAATTTGGACGCATTTTTTAACGTTCTTGCTTATAGATTTAGCCTATCATTTTCAGCTATATCATGAAATTTGAACATCTTTTAGCCACTCTTTCCGTTTTAATGAAAAATAAAATCAGGTTGAGGTTTTTGCCTGAGAAAACGACTGACTGACTCGAGAAACTTTGGTCATATTTTTGAAAATAATGAAATAAGAAAAAAAACTCAAAAATCAGTTGAGAATTAGTAGATACATTCAGCATTGGCCACATCCACGCATTCTTGACTTGGTTGGTTTTGTGAAGGCTCATCTCATTATTGGTGGTACCTAAGTAATAAAACCAAAGGAACCACTGTGATCGGTCCGAGATTAAAAAGGAAAAGCGAGGGTGAGAAAGGGATAGTAAGAGGAATAATGATAAGTTAGTGTGGGCATTACGAGCTAAAACCAAACTGAAGTAAAACTAAAAGTCATCATTTGTTACTGATGATGTCCTAATGTTCTAACCGCCGGAATTGATCCAAAAACGCAAATCTTTACGTTGTCGATTTTTCGGGTTTCGTAATTGACTATGGTTTGAATTAAGTTGCAATTTATTGAAATAACAAAATACTTGTTGGAAACAAAATGTAGAGCAATATTCACATTGTAAAATCGAAAACGTCAGAATGTTCCTCCAAACAGAATAGGCCAACGTTCTTGGAATAAAACTTTTCGCGAGATCTTCGATCAGTGATGGTGGTTTGTTTAATGCCTGCATTCTTACGCTTTGGGTCACAACATCGATAAATTCAACGTTTTCATTATTCCGTTTTCTTTATTGAGAACCTTCAAAAAACTAAAAGCACCTCTAAGTTATGTGTTACATTTAAGGAAAACTGTTGCAGTCGAAGATGTTTGATTACACTGGCCTCATGCCTCAACCCGTTGGTGCGCTGTTTCTAAATAAAAATTTCTCCTAAAGAAATTAGGAACATGAGTTCGAACTCTTTACTCTTTATTGGGCCGTAACATTCTTACTTTTTGTTGCATAGGTACCAACAAATTCCGCAGTGTGCAACACTGGTAGTAATCTACCACGTTTGAACAGATGCCAATCGTTAGGCAAAGGTTTGAGTATAAATGGTACCTACCTATTTAAATTTAATAAATAATCGTACCTGTATATTATTTATACTCAATGGGCGAAGGCGTAGAATGAGAAAGTGGGAAGGTATACAATAACCCACCCGACTGATCGGAGTTGAAGGAGGGGTAGACTTTATCGCCGTATTTTTTAATTACACAAGTCGGTAGACTCCGGGCCGGTTGACTTCGTAATGCTGATTTGATATTATTAAAAAACAAACAATATAGCCAACTACTTGTAATTATAATTCAAACTGATGTACTGATTTTCCCACAAGAAAGCAAACAAATACATTTATCCAGTCAAAAAATTATAAAATCCGTGTAGCACATACTCAACATCCACCCCAAGTCAGTTAGAAGATGATTGTCGAATTATAGAAACGATGATTCAGAAATAAAACTTATACAGTGTAGGTATTATCCTAATCGTGAGGAATGTTTTTTTTTCTGCAAAGTTGATGATAAATTATAAAGTTAGTTATAAATCATCCATGTTCCTAACCTATTACGTTGTTTATTTCCCATTAGCAAGCCCACAGTGGGAGCTGAATCAGTGGTCTTCGGGCGCAGGAGACCAGCAGTGGAATCGACAAAATGAAGTACCACAGGAATGGGTTGAGCCTCAATCTAATGTTCAACAGTGGGGAGAGCAATGGGGACAAAACGGTCAACAACAATGGAGAGAGAATTTAGGGCAAGCTCAACTTGGCCAACAGTCGGTTAGCCAAGGACAAGAACAGGGTCAGCAGATATGGGCGGGGCAAAGGGAGGGACTACAGGGTTGGGGTGAACAAGGTTTGAATCAAGCTCAATCATGGGGACAAGGGCTTGCTCAGCAAGGTTTGAGCCAAGGTCTTGCACAACAAGGTTTGAGCCAAGCTCAATCTTGGGGACAAGGACTGGCGCAACAAGGCTTGAACCAAGCTCAATCTTGGGGACAAGGGCTTGCTCAACAAGGTTTGGGCGGTAGGCAATGGGGTAGTATGAACCAAGGAAGTGGGTTAGGGCAACAGGAGCTAGGAAATTTAGATCAACAACAACGTCTGGCTCAATTGATTGCCGCGCAACTGTTCCGACAGCAGATGATGGAACAGCTTAGACAGGAGATGGGGAATCAACAACAAGCAATGCTCGGACAAGGACTGGAAGCGCAACAGCAGATAGTGACTGGGCTCAACCAAGGTGCATTTGAAGGTTTTCCCGGTCGTTTCTCAGGGGGCAGGCGCCCAGGAAGACTTCATCATAAACACGCTATTTTGCATGCTATTTTAGGACAAGGTAGATGGGGGAGGCCCCAGTGGACAGGACAACAAGGACCAGGACCACAAGGACCAGGACCACAAGGACCAGGACCACAAGGACCAGGACCACAAGGACCAGGACCACAAGGACCAGGACCACAAGGAACAGCACCACAAGGATCTGAACCACAAGGGCCAGGACCCCAAAGACCAGGACAACAAGGACCAGGACCACAAGAATCCGGACCACAAGGACCAGGGTCAAGACCACGACCACAAAGACCAGGACAGCAGACTCCAGATCAACAAGAACCAGCCCAAGGTCCGCCACAAGGTCAAGAACCCCAGGAGCCAGAGCAGCCAGTTGGACCTCAAGGAAATGATCAGCCAGCTCCAGACCAGATAGAACAGCAAACAGAACCTGAGCAGCCCGAAGCACAACAACCAAGTGGACAAGAATCTGCAGAAGAAAGCTCCGAAGAGTCAGATGAGCAAGCTGCCGATGAAGAGCAAATCGAGCAACCTGAAGCAGCATAATCGACTGAATAACATTCTTTAGTGAGGTTGCAACTATGTATTAACCAACAGAATTTTGAGATTGGTGAAGCGAATTCGTCTTATAAGCGTGCAATAAACTCCAAGCTATATAATCAAGACTTATTCATTAATCAAAATATCCTAACCAAAATTTAAATACAAGTGCTTAGGTACCAAATATATCCTTCCCAATACATAAAAAATTATATTTGTATTTGAGGAGTTTATTTGAATTATAATAGTTTTTAAAACCTATTAAATCCCTTTGATCAGAATCTATATCACCCATAGCATTGTAGAATAAGAATCTACACTCATTTAAAGTAGGTAACAAAAAAAAAAAAAAAAAAAAAAAATCATCCGAAGTAGGCGCACTATCCAATATATTAGGTACCTTCATGTTGCACAGGTAGGTAGTGCCAACTACATACATAAGCTACCTAAATATACCTAAGTAGGCAGGTGACGTAACGTAAAAGTGAGAGATTTTAGATTGAGAGATAAACTTTCCCGAGAACTCGGCTTTCCCTAACGACATCGCACGGATAAACATCTTTGTGATTAAGGAAAAATCGGACATGCGTCGAACTTCCAACGTCTAATGTGAATGGGGTGGGTTCAAACATAAAGGACTTTCAATAACGGATTCAACGATACCAAAATGATTTGGGTGGGTTGAGCAGAACAATTTTTATTCATAAAGATAGATCTTCAAAACTTTATATCAAAAACGCCTTAATAACTGCATCAATGTTGGTCGGTAGTTTTAACGTAACTAAGGTTGGGTATATTGAGTAAAACACGGAGACGCTTGGTTGAAACATTAATTAGGTAGGTAGGCACTCGCTGAAGATGGCTGAAGATTCGAAGCCACCCCAATTCCTATGAAGTTCATGAACTCTCTTGAGTTTTCAGGTGTGCTCATAAGTTACAATTAAAATAGAGTTGAAGTGTGGCAGAGTATCGTTACAACACGAACGATTATTGCTCTAATCAGCAGATTGACTTTGTGGCTTATTTTGTTCCAATATAGCTTGAGATACTGAAATTTGGAACGGAGTTTTTCTGATTGTGGTAGAGTTTAATATTACAACACTTGAGAACCCTCGATAATCAACTGAGCGAGCTATGTAGCTCATTTTATTCCTATTCAGCTTTAGATGCCGAACTTTTGAACGGGACCTTTCTGAATGTGGTAGAGTATAACTACAACATGGCAAACCTCTCTAATCAACAGGGTGAGCTCTGTAGCCAATTTTGTTCCTATTAAACTTAAGATACTGAACTTTAGAATCGAATTTCTGCGGGTGTGGTAGAGTATAATTACAACAAGGACTCATTCATTATAATCAGCAGAGTAAGCTCAGTACCTAATTTTGTTCCAATCCAACTTTAGATGCTGATATTTGGAACAAAGCTCCTCTGGGTTTAGTAGAGTATAAATACACTTGAAGAATCACACTAATCAGCAGAGTGAGCTCTGTAATTTTGTTTATATCTAACTTCAGATGCGAAATTTCGAATGGCGGTTCTCTGGTTGTGGAAGAGTATAATGTTACAACTAGAGAAACCACGCTACTCAGCTGAGTGCTAATTTTGTTCCTATTCCAGTAAAAATGTTGATCATTGGAACAGGGCTTCTCTGAGAGTGATAGTATGTAATTGGAATTTGAGGAACCTCTCTCATTTACTGAGAAAGCTCTTAAGCTAATTTTGTTCCTATTCTGCCTAAGATGCCGAAATTTGGAATTTCTGGATTGTGGTGAATTTCTTTTCTGGGTGTGGTAGATATAACTATAGATTGTATTTGCCTAGCACAATTGATTAAAAATTTATGTGATGGTACACTGTGATCCACATTCAAATCTCGGACGAGCGAGGGAAGTGAGCGATCATAGCTACTTAATTTTAGATTTAATAACAACGTAATGTGTTATCCGGGTAACTCTCATTTGATATTAAATCTAAAATAGCAGGAAATACCTATTACAAAAATATCACGGATACTACGAAAATACTACTCATAAATAGGTAGGCACCTATACTATTGAGGAACTTTCACCCATCTGGAATTTCACATAAAAACATTTGTATTATATATACACCTGTAAATTCCATATAAATATGATGACATATGGTTAAAAAATTGTAGTGCTTACCTAATATTTAAAATAGGGAGAAGGGGCTCCAAGATTGGATGGCAGAGATGTGACATCAAACTTCGCTACCCCTAAGGTGAGGAATATGAACTATCCATCATGTTCATGGTAATTTGTTTCTTTCCTGTTTGTTTTCTTAGAAGTTTTTTTACAACAGAAATTGCCTAATACATTATCTTCTGTAAGCAGCAAAGCCGCAGGGAAAATACTTCATTTTGTGGAAAGTTGGTGCGCAAAAGGAACATTTGCAAAACTGTGATTTTTTAACTCCTCGTAATAACTAAGATGTTAACGCTTGGATTTTTTCTCTAGCACTGGTAATAACCTCAATATTCGAATGTACTCGTAGCATAACTCGTGAAACTCCCCGTACATATAGCTATAGCTAACTAGGTATGTATGCGTGTTCTCTAAAATGAGTTTTGATAACTTTTTCAACAATAGATATCGATTTGAAGCAATAGAATATTTGAAGAAAGGATGAATAAATAAAGTAAGTATAGGCACCTAATTTGGTATATTTATATGCAACAACACTATTTGTTATATCAACTACATTTATCTATACTATTAATAAGAATGAAACTCCGTTTGTCTGTCTGTCTGTCGTGTCTATGCACGGCCAAACGGCTGAGTGGGGGGAGTGTACGAGTGGGGGGGATCTTCTTGAGATTTTCCAAAAGTGGGAGCGAGCGAATTTAAAATTGTTTAATCCCACCCGAACCATGGGCCGTAGGGCGGGAGGGGGGTCGAAGTAAGAATTAATGTGCGCTTTTTGGACTTCCCCGCTTCCCCTACCCCTCTAAACGGCCGTTGACAATTCCGGAAAAATACGGGTTTCGTAGGTTTTTGAACGAGGAAGACGACGGCGCGATCGGATCGCGAAAAAAGTATCGGGAAATGCGTTAAAAAAATGCGAGAGTACGGACCCGTTTTCTCGAAAAGTCCGCCGAAAAACTTGGTTTTTTCCGATTAAAATATACCCCATAAAGGTACGTTTTTCGGAACGGTTTTCGCGGGCGAAATACAGCTTTGGGTCCGCCGAATCTGAATCGGAAATCGGATATCGAAAAAAGTGACGGGCAGTCGGTCAAATCGCGAGCGGAATTGCGAGGGAAGCGTTTAACATCAGAAATTAATTTTGCCGTGTTCGCGAGAAGGCTCTACAAAGACGTCAAGGGGTTCGTCAGGTATTTCACAATGTTACCTGCAGGCCTATTTCAAAAGAATAAATACGGGTTTTTTCCTACCTATATAGAGGTATACCTTGCGAGCGAAGTGAGCAACATCCCCGAATAATCTTTTTGTGGTTCCACGTAGTTTTATAAGATTTAATTTGTTTGTAAGAATTTCCAACAGAAAAAAAAAGTCTGCCAAGTTGGGTGGGCAGTATAACTTCCTCAAGCGAGCGAAGCGAGCAGCATCCCCTACAGAAGTTAAACCTACCCTTAGAGATCTACCGTTTGCGAGAGAAGCGAGCAACATCCCCTACACACGTTAAACCTACCCTTAGGGATCTACCGTTTGCGAGCAAAGCGAGCTACATGCCACACTTTGCGAGCGAAGCGAGCAAAATTCCCTACATGCCACATCTTGCGAGCGAAGCGAGCAATTTAATGGGGGGTCCGGGGGGCTTGCCCCCCGGCTGGACGTGGAGGCGAGCGTAGCGAGCCGGAGCGGCTAGTATCTAATAAAGAAGATGTGAGGATTTTGTTTTAAAAAGTTCCAGTCATGCAGTACCGTTGTATATGCAAATTTTCGTAAACTGCCGTATTATTTTACGTTAAATTGTTTCGGAATTTGACCACACAAAATTTGAGTTCAAAAAAATTGTCTACTACCGATTCCAAGGAAAAAATCTCGTTATAGGTAAATAATATTCTGCGGTTCGAAAAATATTTTGGATTTATAGTTTTTTGCCGTTTTTATCGATCTTTCAGCAAATATTAATTAAAAGTAACCACATTTTCCAGAATAATTTTGTATTTTAATGTACCTACTAGTTCATCGTTGATAAACCTTTCTTATAGTCTGCTAAAAAAAGACACGAAATAAATTAATAAATTTAACGATTTTCAGCCAATTTAAGCTGTTTTTAACCATTTATTGTTTGCATTTTTTTACATTTGACCAATTTATAGTGCTCAAAACTTTGTTCTGTCCAACGAACTTGTCTTTTCGTTTGGAAAGCTTGATTTTTTGGCACTAGAACGGAATTTTTATCTCAGTCCTAAGGAGAGTTATCATCTGGAATGACACACATATATAAATACAATACAAAAATGTTATAAGTAATGCAGGAATCGTATCAGAATGCCTCAAACGGATTTAGATTTAAAAAAATTATGGAAAATTTTGATTTTAAATTTTTTGGAGCCATTGCAGTAGTTATTTTTTTTACAAAAATTTGCTAAAAGGAAGTACTTTGGAGAACTAGGTGAGAAGAATCAGCTAAAGTTTGATATTCGACGACGTTTCATACATAGTTTCACTGAAATTAAAGTTTAATTAATTTTCATAAAATCGTTGGTCAACCTAATGCAAATATTTCTTACACTGTCTGTCTTCCTTGTAAACTTTCAATTGCGACAGTTGAGAAAAAAAGTTTCATTGTCGTAGTCAATGATGGTGGCTGGATCCGCATGACCTCTTGCCTAGGTTAAGGCACCTGAGATCATCCTTGTTTTAAATCTCAAATAGGTACTTACCTACTTATATTCTACGTAAGGAAGGAGAGTGATAAAGAAGAAATTCCTTGTGTTAATTTATTTGACGACTTGAAGAGATACGGTCATACAACCTTGAATTCCTTGGTCGGAAGTGACCGTCACAGTAACTATACAAGGGACGGCGGGGAATGATTCAAGAATCGGAAAGAGGAGCTCGTAGTTGACAAGCTCTCCGTCATCCAGTGGACACTCGGCGTCGGTCAGATTCGTACAAACGTCGTCATTCTGGAGCGGATAAGAAACGGTGGCTCCCATTGCGTATGCGACGATTTTCACCTTCATGCTCGTAGTATATCCATCTGTTGAACAGAAGTTACATATGATCTGATAATTCTGAGTAATGTGTGGGTCTACTTTGATTTTTCTCATCTTGCAGTAGATTGTTCTGTCGGTTAATACGACGGTAGTAACAGGGAAACACAACAAATTGTAGCCGGAAAGCACGTATATGGAGCAGGCAGTGGCAGGAGGTTAGGGGCTATATCCCAAGATACGGAAACACCACCTCATCGGGCATTTAGCTGAATTTATTTTGAAGAGGAAGTACTCCGAGTACAAAGAAAGGATCCATAACATCTTTCGGGCGATTGGCCACGTCCACAACTGTCATTCCGCCGAGCCGACTACAACCTAAGGAGCCCGACACAGACTCCAACGTTGACGATTATTAAGACGAGTTATTCAATTCATTTCATATTTCCGGCATCAAATTATTTGTTTAGCATACTTTTACATACGTTTTAACACAGAATGTGTTTTAGCCATGGACTAACTAGCCGAAAATGGAACGCGGGATGGGAACGAAATGTGTGACGGATGATTTTCACGTACAACCGAGCCGTTGGTAGGGAAATGGAATTTCCGCCATTTTAATCGCACAGAAATCGTTCACCATTCGTTGGAAAGCTCTTGATTTATCACGAATTTATTTCGTATTTTTTTTTTCGTAGTTTCATACTATAACTATATAAATTGATGTTATAAATGAATAGTAAACAATGACGCTTGTTTGGTTGTCACTTGGTTGCGCGACAACGCAATTTTCGTAGTTTCATACTATAACTATATAAATTGATGTTATAAATGAATAGTAAACAATGACGCTTGTTTGGTTGTCACTTGGTTGCGCGACAACGCAAACACATTCTGTGTTTCAATAATTTCGTCCGAAGTATGTAAATAGAGGTAACCGGGGGTCCAGGGGGCTTGCCCCCTGGCGAGGCGCGGAGCGCCGAGTTTCCTAATATTGCATTACGAGAAATATCGAAGTTGACCCACACATTGCTCAGAATCACCCATGATATTTGAATTGGTCCATAATTTCAATAATAAACCTTTTATGTCACCCAAAAAAACATAAGATCTGTCCTAGATCTAGTTGTTCATTATTTTTTCATCAACTTGTTTCAACCGTGTTATAATATACTGCTTCCGAGTCTGCAAGGCAGCGGAAGCTTTGTTTTCTCTTTCAAAAAAAATTGTGCTCCAAAATCAAAATTTCCGCTCGCATTTGGCATTTCATGGCCTCCTGAACAAATTTGGTTTCTTGTCTGTCTGTCCGTTCGTCTGTCTGTCTACATTCCCTTGCCACAGTCATAGTTTCCACAATTTCGAATGAATTTTATAGACATTTTCAGGAATAGTGTGGGTTTAGCCCTAGATGGTCCCATATAAGTTTCATCATGATTGAATCAGCGGTACGCTCTGGGCATGCGCGAACTTGATTTTCTTGTTACACTCGTAAGTCCGTCAATGTTGAAGAGATTTTGGTCTGGTTATCAGGGATGATGCAGGGAAGGTTCCTTGAGGTCCCTTACGGCATTCATTCGTACGCTGTGCACGTGCGCGAGCGTTTTTCTTTTAATATTTCCTTGTCACAGCTATAACTTCTACAATTTTGATCGTATTTCAATGAAATTATCAGGAATAGTGTGTTCAAACTCGGAGGATAGTTGGGTGTAAATCGCAAGAAGGTGCCCAAGAATTGTAGTGCATATATATGCATATGAAAAAGCGTTAAACTCTAGGATTCGTTTCAGAATGTCTCAAAACGAATTTCAGTGACTAAATTTGGTTTTAAAATTTTCGAGCCATTGCAATAGCTTCTTTTTGCAAAAAACTTGCTAAAAGTGAGTCTTTTCAATCCAGCTCAAGTGAAGTTAGTAAAACTAAGCCGAATTTGATGCGATTCATCTGAGAATCTAAGCATCAGCACGTTATTCGTCAACCTTTAAGCAGTTTTTGCAGAGGTAGGTTGGATCAGCATTTTCACGGTGAGCCATGAGCAATCACAATCAAATCATGCTGGTATATAAACTCCTTGTCAGCGGTCATGCGTACCCAGTACTCTTAGAGAGCACCTATTTCCAAGCGTTCTTTAGAGATTTTTTGCATCACAAACCAACAATCAACTTGGTATTTCAATCAACTCAAATCTTAAAATATGAAAATCACATGATAGTTATAACATTTTAACAATACACTATAAGGTAATTAATTATAGGTGCACTTACGGACGAGGATGCCTAAGTCGAATTTCACGGTTGTACCAGATTTCAATTTGCAAGGTTGTTCTGTACAGTCACCTATGGACACGCTTGAAAACGTCGGCAAGTTTGCACCTACGGACAAATAAATATGGACAATGCAATTCAATAAACAAATATTTATATATTACAAGGGAGTTCTATTTATAATGTGAATCGTTATCAGCGTACGACAGGTTGCTACTACCTTCTGTGAAGGTACGAAAAACAACTTTCCGGAAAGGGTTTCTGAGTCAAAAAACGAATGAATAAAATAAATAAACATAGTAATAATAATAATGCAAACTGCTACCTTCTGAAAAGGTTTGGAGAAGACAGCTTAAATTTTATTCAAGAGAATTGAACCTTGCCTGCGAAGAAATGATGCTTGATCAATGAGTTCAGAAGAGTTTTGGTACAAAGAACTGTTTTGCATATCTATATATATATGAATGTACATACGAAAAAACATGTACATGTGTGCTTGTATATATATGTGTGTTTCATATATATTTATGTAGGTATAAATCGTATATGTATATGTAAAATAAGCACACCGTTGGAAAGATCGTAAAATTTCCTTTTAGAATATTGCCCTTTTAAAGGTTTTAAGCTCATTCAGTGGGACAAATCTAGGTCAGAATTGAGAATTTTATCATTTTTTACGAAATAAATTTTTCAAACGGCTCTACACCCTTTTGAAAAATCATACTTTCCTTTTTCGCAGCGGGAAAAACTTTCCCAAGATGTCTACTCTCCAACGGTATAGTCAATTTAACTTTAACTTGTCCAATTAGGGGAGGAAATTGTGTTCTAATTTTTTTTAAGTATTTTTTTCTTTCAAAGAAATCGAGGGTTTTCATGAAAAATTATCCTTCATAAACTCCCAGATCATTCCATATGCAGATATGCAGCTAAGTACCTACCTCGGTATGACTCTGGATGCCAAGCTTCGGTGAAAGGAGCACATTTAAAGATAAAACCGAAGGAATTAAATTTAATCTGAAATTCAGGAAGATGTCCAGGCTCATTGGAAGAAACTCCCAATTTATTTTCCATACTTAACAAAGTGTTACAGTACAAACAAGTGATCAGAACCCATTTGGACTTATGGCAGCCCCTTTTGGAGTTGCACTTAGAAGAGCAACCTGAAACTCATTCAAAAAGCACAGAACAAAATATTCAGGAGCATAATTAATGCTCCCTGGTACATCAGAACGGATGCTCTCCATCGTGACGTTAAAGCCAATATGGTGAAAGTCATTAAAAATCGAACTACTGATCACGAAATCCGTCTCTAAAAACATAAAAGATGCCGAGGCACTG
>CM061041.1:108824167-108854167 GCA_030762985.1 Adelphocoris suturalis | reverse complement strand
AGGTGACTAAAGTGTTAGCAAGTTGACAAGTTTGTATTGTTGATCAGGAGGTCGTATCGAGAGTGTAGAGAGCACCTGTTAAACGTGACGGTAGTGCTGGGTTGGGTCTGATGAGGCAATGAAGATGTCATCGAGATATGAGTATGCAAAGGGTACATCCCACAGGCTATAGTGCATGAAATGCTACCAAGTCTGTGGAGCGTTACGAAGTCTTAGTTCATGCATGTGAAATGAAAAGTGCCAAAGGGAGTGATGATTGATGTCTTGGGAATGTCATTCGGATGTATTCTGCAGTGTAGGAAGGCTCTGGAGATGTCAAGAGTTGAATATATGCCATAGAGTAAGTTAGTGAAGTCGCGCAGGTGAGGTATGGTATATCTATCGAGTATAGATTGCGACTTTAGAGCCCTGTAGTCTTCGATGGGCCAGACGTCTTTGTTGGGCTTCATTACAACGTGCAGAGGGCTTGACCACGGGGAGTCAGAGGGTTGAACTGTCCCTGGCCATAAACGACACGGAGATAGCGATCAGGCGCCAAACTAGGGAGTGAGCCAAAGTGGGGGATGTGGCGAGATTGGCTGCAGGCACGGGCAAAGAACGGTGGAGGGGGAGAAGGGGGCACATTGTAGTGGGGGAGTGATGTGGAGGCCACAGCGATGGCTGCACGAGCCACAGCAATATTGAGATCCACTCCTAGCGAGGCTTTGGAGTGGCTTTGTCACAGTGGGGTCGTCGTAGACGACAGATGGTTACCAATATAATGATAGCTTCGAAGGAGGATGCAGGATATCGAGAAATAATAACTCCAAGAAGTTTTATATTAGAATGGTATGTATGGTATATATAGTATATATGGTATACATAGGAGCCCTCCTAGCTCTTTATTTAGGTGCTGGCCTGGTGAGAGGGGACACCTCCCAGGCTAGATAAGGATAACGTTTCGACGGGTCCAGGTGTATACTACAGTAGGTAAGCGTAGGAACTAAGTATATGAAACAAAGCAATTGCTAGATGCATGATAATAATTATAACACAGTTCACCGCTAATGATAACCCCATAATCTCTAATTATTCAAATTAATGAAACTGTAACCCTTGACATTCAAATTAGTACCGGATAACGAGGAAATTTAGGGGATGAATAACAGAAGAAAGTTTGAGGAAAGTGATGCGATTTTAATTTCATTCATCAAGTCACCTGCAGCTCAGTTTTTCGAAGAGAGAAAACTTTCCAGCGCATAACCGCGTTGAGGGAGCCACTCCCCGGGGATTCAACAAAAGAACTTTTCGACCGTCTGAGCACAAAAGAGCGCACCGGAGTTGGCCATCATTCTTTATTCATATACCCCGCTACCCCGTCTGAGACTCCTCCACCTAGCAACCCCTTGAAAACAAGCAGAACCACACTGTTAAACTTTGTTAACTCCCGTTTCGGAAAGGTTTTTTTTTTTTTTTTTTTTTAATTTTCTTTGAATAATAATGCAATTTCTGGAGGAAACCCTCCTCTACGAAAGGACGGTTTGGGGTTTACCCGTATTTTTACTTCCGGTGGAGTGGTCCGGAGGAATAATTTGAGCCTATTTCGAATGAAACCCTTTTTCCCCTGTGATCGTGAACCTAATTGTTTCTTACAAAGTGGTATTGGCATATACCCACATTTTGCTTCCGAGTCTACCTATAGGAAGAATTGTTCTCACCTTTGAGTGACGAAGATGTTTTCATCTTCCACTCGCATCTTACGTTTTGGAAAATTCTGAATAACTTGCAACATCCCCTACATGTTTCAATTGTAATACATCGCGTGAACACAGCCACACCTTGCGAGCGAAGCGAGCAACTTAATGGGGGGTCCAGGGTTTTTCCTACACATATACAGCCGTACCGAGCGAGCGAAGCAAGCAACATCCCCTACACACGTTAAACCTACCCTTAGGGATCTACCGTTTGCGAGCGAAGCGAGCAACATTTCCTACATGCCACACTTTGCGAGCGAAGCGAGCAATCTAATGGGGGGTCCGGGGGGCTTGCGAGTTCTGAATAACTTCGGTAGCAAGTGTGTGTGTGCGTGTATGAGTGTGTGTATGTCTGTGTCTGCGTGTAAATAATTCCAACAGTACTCAAAGTTTCCATTTCCTCTTAATGGGTAGAATAAAATTCATTTGGCATTTGGGCCGCAACCTCCGAAATTTTCATACCATACAGGCGACCTATTGCCCTTTGCCATTTGTTATAAACGAGAACCTGTATTATGTGATGCAACAGTATCCTCGAACTTAGATGGCCGCGTTTTATGTCATGATGTAGTTGCAAAGCAAATAGCAGATGCTCTATCATCTAGTAGTTGGAAAGTGGAGAGGGGGAGACTGCATCTTGAGACCGGGGTAAGATACTGATATCGTTGCCATCAAGCCAATAGTTTCTGCTATTATCCCGAATATCCAGGTTGTCAGTGGCAACTTGGATTTGAAGCATACCTGTTAGGCTAAAATAAATCATTTTGGCAGAAATGACCTGCGGCAAGGGATTTCCAACATAAGGAATTGCGGCATGTAACATCTAGGTCATTGCTGTATATTACGATCCGTGTCCCCCGAGGCACTTTCCTTAACTGTCACTAGTACTGGTATTCTATAGGAGCACTTCCTATCATCCCACTCTACCTTATCTATTTGCCCTATCCTTCTTCCATATGGCCGGTGCTCGGTAATCCCGTGCGCACTCTCCTTCTTTTAAAATGTGTCTTCTTTTTTTATCTATAGGTTTGCGCCTCCTCCGCCTTTGAAGCGATTTTCTTAAAAAATAACGATAATAAATAAGTAAATGAAATAATTTGTCAGTCCGGGTGTTTGAATAATAATGTAATTTGTAGAGAAAACCCTCCGCCCCCCTTTTTAACAATATAAATTGAATTTTGCCTATTTTATACCTGCATTATACCTCTGAACACGGTCAGGCACAATGACAAAAGTGTGTGGTTATTATTTCGTGGTGTGTGAAAAATCCATTAGTATTTTGGACATTGACCCTCGTGCACTGAAGCACAAACCAACCACCTTCCAGGTTTTTCAGGTTTGTGTATTATACTGATTGATCAAGAAAGGGGTGCATGGCTTATAAATTCTTTTCTTTTCTTGATCCGCGTCGTCTTTTCCTAATCATCTTCATTGGTTTCCCATCTTATCGTAGGATCGATCACCCAAGCTTTATTTTTCTAACGGACGATCACCGAAGATAACCGCTCTTCTATTTTGAGTATGGCTAGATGAGTGATCTAGATGAGTGAGCTGGATAAGTGATCTTCGCAGTGAACTTCTTCGAAAACCTCGTAGGATTTGGACTCCGTAGACTGGCTATATGGCTGCGGACTTTGTGGTGTGCTGTGTTAAGCAAGGTTCCAGTTTTGGGGCAGATAGTGTTCTTATAGTACGATTTTACAAAAATGCGCTCATACAATCATGCGGTATGACTGGAACTTTTAACAATTTCGTTTTACTCAAGTAGCTTATATTTCAATGCAATTTAACACACCCATATATTATATATGTAATATGAAAGGTAGTAATTCAAGACATTTTCTCGAACGATCTTGCTGCGTGACTGAAACTCTTTGTATGATACACTCGCCATATAGTGACCGAGATTTGACAAAGGCCTCCGTCAGGCCTGCGGTTTAATCCGGTGATTTACTGCGAGCACGTAGGGTGGGCACAACGTCCGGAGCTCTATCGGTGAAAAGTGCCTTCCATCAGGGACATTGTTATGCAGCTGCTCGCTCCTCCATCACTTTTCAACTTATTTCCCTTTGGGCGGAGGCTGCCGCGGGGCGTCTAGATAAGACACGCTCTGATCTCCTGCGATGGTTGGCCGCAGACAGATGGCTACGCGTGGGCAGGACGTGAGTTGACGTTGCAGAATTTGTTTGGGAGTATAAAAAAAGCACACTTGAACCAAAATTAAAGGGTACGAGATCAACACAGGATTGCTAAATGATATGAAAAGAAAACTCACATAACATGAGAAGGGATATCCGGAATATCATTTAACAATAATTATGACAAGACCCATCGATGTAGCTCAACTATTGATATACTGATATTGTGGGTGTGCTTCTCGACTGCCGTCTCTCATTCGCCGACAAAATCTCCACCATTTAGAGTCACGTGTTTTGGGATTCACAAGGCGCACTAGTAGTACGCACTAGGCGCGATCTTGGAGTACGCCTCGGTGGTGTGGAACTTGTGTTGCCATTGGCATATAGCCCAGATTGAGCGAGTCCACAGCAGATTCATCAAGTACATAGCCTATAAACTCCATGTTCCCCATCATGAAGTCGATTATGATATTCTGAATGGGAGGTGTGATCTTTTGAAAAAAAAGATGATACAGAAGATGATGAAGCGTCTTGTTCATTGTTCCAGAGAAGACTTCTGGCGGATGCCGGATTCCTACATAGGTTGGTCATACGACATGGACGCGCCAGAGCTACTCTCTCAAATAAACTTCCTTTTACCATGTCAGGGTTCACGCTCCGAAAATCTGTTATGGATTCCATTCTCTCCCACCAACTACTTACATATTTGAGCTTTGTCTTGATTGCCGCGAGTGTTGAACTATACCTACTATGCAGGAGTGGTCGGATTTAGACATTTTTTGCCAATCAGTGTCAGTGGTTAAAAAGACGATTGTTCACAGCTTGATAGCTGAACTTTCTTTTTTGGCATGCATTGTGGATCTCTTTCTTTTTCGTATTAGTGTTGATTTATTTTAATTACTACAGCACAGATTTTTATTGGACTTGCCCATATTATTAATGAATAAATATGGATTTTCTATGTACGGGATCTATTGTGCATAATATTTGTTATACCACCAAGTGCTTCTATTTTCAATTGAACTAATTTCAGCAAAGAAAGTGCTTTAGCCCAGACCAAGTGTCTGAAAACATTCGGGTCGAGGAACAATATCTAGGAACGAAATCTTGTTACGCAAAACTTTCTACTGCTATTCACGTAGATACAATCAATCGATGCCTGCGAGTTGTAATTTGATCATTTTCCTCACTCCAAAAATTGTTCACCACTTGTTGAAAAGCTCTAAATTAATCACATGTCACACTACACCGTAGGCTGCCAGTATCCTCCTCCTTCAATTTCCATCTGAGAACTAATCGTACTTATACCTACAAACTAAGTTGATTGGAGATTTCTTTCGATTACCTAGAGTAATAAATGGGTTGAATTCTCTCCGGGTCTCCCTAGAAAGTTGACATTTAGTAGGTAGTCCCAGTATAACTAAGAGACGAATGAAATGACGGACACTAGCCTAATCAGCTGAGTAAGCAAATTTCTTTCCTGATCTCCCTAGAAAGTGAAATTTAATGGAGAGCCTCTCTGGGGTATCTAAAGACTCATGAAATTACGGGCACCGTCCTGATCAGATGAATAAGCGAAATTCTCCCCTGTTCACCCTAGAAAGTTCACGTCCAATAGGAAGTCCCTTGAAAACATCAAGAGGCGAATAAGATTATGGACTCCAGCCTAACCAGCTGAATGAGCTAAATTGTGTCCTGTTCATCCTGGAAAGTAGAAATTTGATAACGATTCTCTCCGGAATATTTTGATACAAATAAAATAACCAACTCCGTTCTGATCTGCCAAATCAACTTAATGATCTCCTGTTTACTGCAGAAAGTTGAAATCTATGTGGACCATCAAGGGACGAATGATATGGCGAATAAGTAAGAGAAACCGTGTCGACGCTAGCACCTTCCAAACGTGCTTTGAATGTGTGATTGCAAAAAAAAAAAACATGCAAAAATCTGCACTTCTCGACTGGCTGGTATAATTTTTACATACCGCTCAAAACAGACAGTTACACGTACGAATATTAAACGAGCGGTTTGTAAACTTTACATGCTGACACTCACCCGAGGCTGGTGGCATCTGGCGTTCGAGATCACGAGCGCCGAGCTGAACCCCACTAACTCCACACCCGGCTGCGATCCAGATCATTTCGCAACCTTCTCCTACTGTCCTTTCCTTCTCCAATTTCGATCAACATTGAAAGCTCCATCAGGTAGCTCAGATGGTAGAGCGCTCGCTTAGCATGCAAGAGGTACCGAGATCGATACCCGGTACCTCCATAAATTTTTGAACGGATCTATAATTTATTAAACACGAATTTACTTTATACGTGATGAGAATATAGATTTGCTCACCTATCTATACTGATGGCAACGAGGTTGAAGATGGAGGACGTGCTGCATGTAACGTCCATAGCGATATAAAAATCGCACACGAACGCCGGCAGACTCCATGAGCCATTCACCTGTAAACAATTACAAAATATTAAATTGAAATCATAAATTGTTATAGAACTGTAAATTTTGTGAATAACAATAATTCATGGAAAACTTTCTACATTAACCAACAGAATTAGGATACGAAGATCGTATTAGTTATAGCTATTTAACGTTCATTCCCACTACTTTGGATAAATGTGTGTGTCATCTGAAAAAATGAACTCCCAACCGTCTCATTCCCACCAGTGGAAAGGCAGATGATTGGTCAGGATTGTAATATACAACTGAACAGAATGAATTGGATCGAAAAATACTCGTATTATTGTATTGAGTGTGAATTGGGTTGAATGACCACACTAGTCGTAAAAACTTAGGGCTTAATATCCAGTATCTGAGATATTTCGGCGCTATGATGGATGCCCTCACCAGGCATAGATATCACCTAGGTGCAAAATATATGATTGGGCATCACATAGGAACTATTGAAAAAATTATTAACGCTTAACTTAATATATCTTTTGGATAATACTATAACATCAAGAATAATGTAAAGTGACGTTCTGACAGTTCTTCACTCGGCAGAACCAAAAACTGCCCTTACCAATCACGTAGCTGAAACCAATCATGTTCCACAAATAAATCATTGGAGTGCCTGCACATAGAAAACCAATACGAAAAACGAAATATTAAAGAAATGGTCTTTATCGTAAAAAAAAAAAAAACATGAAACTGCAATCAATTTTAGAGATCAGATGTCAATAAATATAAGTTAATATAGTTTATTATAATAAATATAATAGAGTTGCGTAAGCTAATTGGAGCCTACCTTACAACAGAGTTACTGGCAGCAGTGGGTTATACCATACAGGCAGAAGCAAATCTCATCCGAGCACATGGGGGAAGTGGACGGCTCGTCCTTAACTTTTCAAGACTGGTGTGGTCATTCAACCCAATTCACATTGAACATCGACCAAATCAGAAATATACAACAAAGTACTTACTATTGCATTGAATAATACTCGAAAGGATTTTGGGACCACCGTATTTGCAGAGTGCTAGATATTAAACTTAAGTGATTTCGAATGTAAAAAGGGAGCATCATAGAGCCAGCGGAAATGTGGCCCGTCGTGCTTTTACTCTTGCACCACAGAATGCAAGTGGAGTAGTTTTACTAGGTGTCTGGGACAGAATGGGACAAGGGCTCATCCAAAGTGGAATCATATCCATACCATAATAAATTATTTTATGTATCTGAAGGTATACTTCATCCTTATATCTCTGTACTTAATCTCCAAGTCATAGCTATTTTGATTTTCTCTCCTTTACTGCCACTCAAAAACTTCTGGGTTTATGTTTACTAAGGAAAACGGACGAATCGTTGGTTAACTGAGGTATTCGTGTAATTTGAAGAACTTTACCACCTATAGGTATGGCATCATCACGGAAACAAGCCGTATAATGTGTAATAAAATACACCGTGAACCTATAAAATTGTGTTCCTCTATTCATAAAAGGATCAGCAAAAATGAGGCGGTTCGAAATAAGGAGAAGGGAAGTTTTTAATCCCTCGTAGCTAGCTTAACTCCTCCTCTCTCCTATCTCACAGTATTTGTCATTATTGTTTAATTAAGGCACCAAAATTGTGTGTGAAGCCGTAGCAGCCTACAGAAATAACCCTATAATGATCATATTATAATTGCTACTAATGCAAAGCAATAATAATTTTGAATATTTTTTGAGTGCTCATTTTATTTGCTAAAAAAGGCGTATTATCGACTTACCAAAAACATCCCTTCGATTAAAATCAATAATACAGAATATTATCTCTGAATTCATACATAATGGTACCTATAATCCCTTAAAATTGTTTGAATCCGTATGTAGTTCGATAATCCCTTCAGAAATGAAGAGCTCTTGTGCCGATATAACTACTTAAATCCTTCATGAAAACTGCAAAGGGAAGCGTGAGTTGATGAAAAACTGTACTGTACGCAAACAAAGTTAGTATCAAGTTACATTTTCATATAAATTTTACTTTATTATTTTTAACATTTTTAGAAATGTCGGTAGGAATCTACTTACCTAATGTAAATCCTAAAATATAAATACTTATCTACCCTTGCATTGTAAAATAACTTTGTTCAGTACTTTCAAAGAGATACTAATATCATCAGGCTATTTTTTCGATTCTTCATCAAAAATTCTCCAACGGGTATTTCATTTATTAATTTTTTCTTTCAATCAAATCGGAGGGCCGAAAGGTTTTTTGGATCTTCTAGAAGGTTAACAATTGAACGTACCGTAATTTTGATGGATTCTTTCGAATAATATCCATCAACTATGTACGACCAAAAACACTTATTCAGAAACCTTTCATGATGATACATTAGGTATATAACCCCCCAAAAAGACGCTCCGCGTGCATAAAATAGCAAACGACATAAGGTGCCGGTCGTCACATTAGAACCGGTCCACCATTACTAAGTTTGAGCTAGGATGAGGTCGGGAGGAGGCCAGTGTTGGGCCGAAGTTCTAGTATTCATCTCGGCGCATCTCGTTGCAATGGTTTACTGAAAACTTGGCAAAGAGAGGCAAATGTCTCATAGGATAATTTACCTATCACAAGTTTTCAATTCTAAGTTTCAGTTTCGCTTGTACGATTTCTGTCCAATAAAGCCTTTTCTGAGGTAATTCGCTTTACCTTTTTATCTATTTTTCTTATCGCTCTATTTTCTTTGCCGAAAGTTTTCCAAATCTAGATTATCTAGCATTTCAGCCTTACTATTCTACCAATCAGGGTTCAATGAAAGTGTTGCCAAACTAAGTCCTCACAAAGATCCACATATATTTTGTGGGTTTTCACTCAAGCTCAAGACAGCAGATGGCAAGCGAACGGCAATTTTTTATTATTTTTATTATCTTTTTTTTTTATCTACGTTAATGGAAACATAAACCAACCAATTTTGAGGGCGGTTAATTTTTTATCTCAATAACAAAGGTTCTTTTTTTATGTCAATAACAAAGGTTCATTTTTTCAAGTCTAAGATGGTGCTATCGACTTGGAAAGATTCCAAAGATTGTGACGGTTTAAAATTAGGCGGTTCCCAATGAGATTCATTGCCGCAGAGCATGCGCAAACTTAAAATCCAAGCAGGTATCAGTAATTAATTCTACATTTCAGTTTGATAGGTAATTTTTATGGACCACTGTTCTGTGTAGAACGGTTATATAATTCAGAAATAATAGATGAACCTTTGTGTAATCATTTGCAGCGTTCTTTGTTGTTTACCTGTACGATGGGTTGTTCGTATCTATATAATAAAATAAAATGAAATAACCGGAGAGGTAACAGCGTAATTTGTTGTCGGAGTGGCAGGAAGGTTAGTTCCCGCCCTGTGTATATGAGCGGTAGGTGGCCTCAGATAGGGAACCGACCTTTTTCCGCGGGTTAAATGAAAAAAAAAAGAAAAAAGAAAAAAAAACCTCGTTCGGGGGAAAGCCTGGGACGGCCCGATAAGATGGTTATCTACTCGGGAAAACCCTCCCGCAACCTCTTGAGCCGCGTGTGAATACAACTTTTCCCTTTTCCCGCCTCGAATGGTCTCCAAGGGGTCGCACAAAGCGAGCAACTCTCACTGAATCCAGTTCGCCCCTCGGGAACATCTGGACGGACCTTCTGGATTGGGGGATTGGAATTTCCGCTGCCGAGAGTCTCTTGGTGATCTCTTCAAGCCTGGCATGTCCCGTGTTCCGGCTGCCTCTCATCCTATTCCGTAAATGCCTTTTCGATTGACGGCGCTCAACGGAAGATTAAGCGAAAACTTCCCGAAAACTCCCTTAATACGAAGGACTGCTTTAATTTTTATACACTTCCTACTTTGGATTTCAGCTAAGTAGGAAGTTTTTCCCAAATCTAAGCTGAGCTTCATTACTCTCGGTAGAAGTTCACCAACTGACTACAGAAGTTCAAAATAATGAAGTGAGCATTCGATAGTGACTTCCGGTTTTCAACTTTCTGATTTTAGGTGTATGCAAGTTCGACGAATGTTTTCAATTTCCATTTTTCGTACCCTTAATTGCTTGAAGCACTGCTAGTTTTAGCGAATTTTCATAGAAAATGAAGCAATTGCAATGGCTCCAAAAATTTTAAAACAAAAATATTCTATATTTTTTCTTCTTCGAGATGACTGTGTTGGGTAAAACAATTAGGAATCACAAACAAACCTATATTGGTCACTAGAAAGTTCGAGCAAATGGATTTATCTGGCAGCAATCAATCCAAATGAGAAGCTACGAGGCAGCACAACTATGTGGAGTGCACCATCTATTACTACAAATTTAATTTACCCGTGGTTCCCAAAGAAAGGTGTAAAATGAGGGTTGGGTAGGGAGGGGGAATTATTCCGTGGTCTTACTGGTGGAAAGGCTTCATGGAAGTTAGATATGGTTCCCCAAACAAGGTTGAAATTACCCAACATAATCAATATGAAATATTTGGTGAAATATTTCGGTGCTCTTCCTCAAACATTAATTCAACTCCTGGACTCCTACTTTGTTCAGACCAATGAATGATGAACTTTATCGCTTTTTCGATACACTACAACCAATATGATGTATATATTTAAAAAAAAAAGATTCGAATAGAGAACATTATAGCATTCCTCAACACCAGTGCTACGAATCCCTGCCCTGTGGAGTTCGAGTTGGAGGCACTACTATCAGAGCGTTGATGTATGCTGATGACATTGTGATCTTGTCCGAATCACCAAATGATCTTCGAAGAAATATTTATGGACTTCAGGAGTATACTGCTAGGTGGGGCTTAACATTTAACCTAACCAAATCCCAAATCATGGTGTTCCGGCGTGGGGGCAGACTCAGTTCAGGAGACCGATTTGCATTCAATGGGGATCCAATTAGGGTTGTGTCTTCATATAGGTACCTGGGTGTCACCCTCACAACAAGGCTTTCATTTGGTGCTCACTTTGCTGAAAGGGCATCCGCTGCTAAACTTGCCATCAACAGCGTCTACAGAAACCTTTTCTGCGGTCCAGCAGTTTAATGCGGTGATGAGAGCAGTCCTATGTTATGGTGCCCAGGCCGTTGGCTACATTATTTCTAACACCCTTGAGCAGGTGCTTAGGTACTTTGTGAAATTGGTTTTCGGCTTGCCAATCTGAGTGACCCTATATCAGATCAGACAGCCCACGAACGACCTGCTCCATGTGCAACTCAGGTGCTGATGAGGATATCCTCCATTTCTTTGGAGCCTGCTCTGCAATGGGAGAATTTCGAATGCGCTATCTTGGAGAACGTGTTCTGGGCTTGGACAGAATGGTTTCCCTGCTGAATGACAGGAGGTATTGGCTGGGGGTGGCTGAATTTGCGTTCCATAGCTGGCGATATAGAAAATATCTAGTAGCGGAGTTTAATTGGTAGAATTGAATCAATTAGATACCTAACAATGCAGGTAAAGTGTCACGACTCACGTCACTCCGGCAGGCGGTCATCAAGACCATTGCCGTAACATGTTTTTTGTTTGTTAAATCTTTTATTCCATAACCAGCCTTATTTACAGGAAAATGGTGATCGGCGCTATTTGAATCCATAGTGAAAACGAGTTTTAACCTCGCTAATTTATATCCAACGGACTTCATGGCTCACTATCACTTGCGCATATTGAAGGTATAATCCTCCATTTATTAAAGTATAATGAATTCATGGAAAACCTTATACCATATTCTCTCTTAACTTTTGACTGTATACTTATGCTTGTTCTGTTCGATACTGTTTCAGGAGCAAATGTGGTTTGGGTTAGATAAAGCACTCTCAATCGGGGACGAATACTAACCTCACAAGGCATCAGCTCTAGATTGATGGTAAGAAAAATTACCCCTCAGCAGTTTTGCACAGCATTATGTGCATGTGGGCAGTAGAAATGCATGTGTACATTGAACAGTAATGTACAATGTCAATAAATAATATCTCAGACCTCGACCCTCCAACACCCCATTTAGGCAATAATCGTACCTCAATGGAAAGGCGATTCAGTGCTCTGCAATTTTGTTTTCAAGCTTTGCTCCCTCTAATAAACGTAGTTCGTGAAAAATAGAGAGACAATTTGTTTTGGAAAACATTTAAAATTTTTAAAGACTTCAAGCGCCCTGAACATGACTGACCTCAGGAATACCTAGATTTAACAAATTAGAAATCTTCAATTGATGTAATTTTACTGTTTTCTTTAATCATAAAACTTGTTTTTTAATAATTCTGGTGTTAATTTATGTGAGAGACCCTACCTTCGCTCTCCCAATTCTGGATGATAAAGCATTAACTTTTACCTTAATAGATGACGACCCAGTGCTCTAAAACTATGCTCTCAAGGTTTGTCCTTTCAAATAAACTGGTATGTTGCGATAAAAAAAAGTTTGTGAAAAAAAGATTGTTTTTGAAAATTTCCAAACCCTGAAACTATCACACATACAATAACAGTTTTTGTTTTAAACTGAAGGAAATTCGCCCTGCCTTAAAAAGTTCATAGTGGCGTTTTCAAACAAGTAGTCCTCCACTAACAAAATTTACTAAAACCAAAAAATTGTGGAAAATGTTGGGCTTTTTTATGATTTGTGAAGAAGTAGCTTATAACTAACGAGTTCGAAACCTTGGATAAAAAGTGCGGCCAACATCGGAAAACGCTTAACAATATTCATAAGTAATGCAAGATCTAACGTATGTAGTGACTGGACTACTGAGGTTAAGCACGCTTAACTGTAAACGGTTAAAGAAATACAAATAGTTCAATAGGATTGCGAAATATATAAAAATCCGTTCTCAGGAGGCGGATAAAATAAATATTTTCCAGCTTCATGAAATCAGTTATTCAAATATTTACAGGTAGCAATATTTTGGGCGCGACACCTTCACTGTTTGAATCAGTGTTATTGGATGATATTCAAACAGAGATGAACTTTTTTTTTTTTTTAAATACGGGGTTTAAAGCATGTTGGTATTTATTCACGCGAATTCGCCACATCCCGAGTCAAATACGGAGTTAAGTGCCGGGATAAAAAACATCAGCTGGAGGGTGCGGGAAAACGGTGCGTAATTATTCAACAGACGAAGTGGACAGTTTCGCCCGTTCCGCTGTAGTTGATGGACGGCGTATTCACAACGCGTATGACGAGTTAGCGAGTTCTTTTCCCGTCGCAACGCCGTCTTTTTGAACACTTCATACTTGCTTTCACAAAAGCGGGTAATGACTGGGTAAAATTAGGGTGAAATCCCACGCCAGGCGACCGCAATGAATGAACAAAATGGGACGATACTCGTACAGTGGACTTTTTTGTGTTGGAGAGAGAGAGAGAGACAGCTCACCGACAATCCGGTCTTTAAAGTATGTCACCAGGATACAACGGGGAATTTTTGTTTTGGGGAAATAAATCCAATAAATTAACAAAAGTTTCCGTATTGGGTTACAGACTAGGGAAATTTTCATGTTCACCTAATGAACTAGTCTCCAGGATCATCGTTTGTGATCCCTAGACACATAACTTTTTTTTTTAAATTTCATCCAAGTTTTGCATTCACATATATGCTTGTGCGGTGACATAGCACTTTTTTCATCTGCGAATTTCGCATTCACTACCTACATAAATAATTGTTGATCCCATTATTTCCTTAAATTCGCTGATACTTGTATGTACCTATTCACATTTCATTTCATTTATTTATATTGTATTTGTATGTCTTAACTTAATTTTTGTGACATGTGTCTTCCATATAATGTTATTATTAAGTTGTAAATGGGCTTATTTGTGCCCGCTAAACATAACAATAAACAATATATACCTGAATTTCCGTCGAAAGGCTTGACCAACATTTTGTAATAGTCTAATAGCACAGTTTCAAAGTTGCTGATTTTTAGCGCATTTTCTTTAAAAAAAAAAAAAAAAAAAAAAAAAAAAAAAAAAAAATTTAGCTATTCTGTTCACTTTAAATTATGTACTCTAAAATCGTTTTAAATGCCACTTCCTGACGTCCGATTTAGATGAAACTTAGTGTGGATGTGATTTCTAACATGGCGAGGATATAGATTTATCAGCGGGCCGCTGACGCATGAGAGGTCATTGATCAGCTGAGTGAACTCCAAAGCCATTTTGTCTCATTCGACGCAGGGATCTGAAATTTGAAAGGGAGGCTGAAGGGAAAATGCTGAAGACGACTGAGAGGTCATTGATCAGCTGATTGAGCTCCAAAGCTATTTTGTCTCCAATTCGACGCAGGAAGTCGAAATTTGAGAAGGAGGCTCTAAGGAGAATGCATAAGACGACTGAGAGTCCATCAATGAGCTGAGTGAGCTCCAAAGCCATTTTTTGTCTCCTATTCAAAGCAGGAAGAGTATATTTCACGCGGATCTCCTAACAAGAAAATGCACTATCATGTGACTCACTTCGTGAGCACTGATCTACTTGTTTTAATTTTATTTATCCATCTATTTATTTATATTTTCTTCTCACATTGGTCCCACTATTGAATGCATAGTATTAAATTGATTTTTACGTGTGGCTAAACCATACACGATATTCATTATGAAGATGATTCTCCTGATCGGACTTCAATTGATGTAGGTTGGTATTGAAATATTAAGCAATAGTATTTCTTGATTGAATTTCTAGGTTACCAAATTCTTCGTGTGTGATTCCAGTGATGACTTGATTGCAACCTCCACCATATTTTCAATAGATCATCAACAGTTTATTTCCGTTTTCGCCACAATTGAAGTCACAATCTTCCGATGAAAATTGCATCATTTGACTTTCAAAAGACGGGTGGCAACGCGGGAAGCGGAGCGATTCGTCTGGATAATGTGCCAATCAGCGGAGAATCCGTATTCTTATTCTTGCTCTTTCGGAATCTTATAGACGGTTTGTTGAGCGTATACAATAAGGGCATTTCCGGGAACTCGTTTACTACCGTGTTCTTCGGAACTACCTTGTAAAGATGGAAAGAGGTGGTGGCAGAAATGAAGAAAGGAATTCAGTTTGCGAATACTGATTATCATCTTTTTTGTCCCAACTCGGTGCTGTTAGCAGGTGTCGACTTTCTACAAATAAGATTTTATCATATTTCAGTGTGTAGACGCAATCTCGTACCAACAGCGGACTCATTTTTCGTTCCAACTATCGCATCGAGTGGTAAAGTTTCAATTAGATTCAAATTCATCTTTTGATGTTAGTAGTACGTAGCTAGGGAATAAAAAGTTGCGTGGGGTTATTTGGGATCAGATTTCCGACAGAATCCACTAGCGTTTGGGCTAAAGAGCGCGGGTTTAAGATGACAAGTTTACATTAAGCAATTTTTGAAGCCAAGTTAATAATAAAATATTTCCAGAAACTGATATACTTTTTAGTATCATATATCAATGCAATACGATCTTATGGCAACCGACGCTTATGGGTCCTAGTGTTGGGCCTTCTGTGCGAGATGGTTCAGCTTTTAGAGAAGAGATGGGTTATTCATTGGAACATTAGCGCAAAGCACGATGGATGTAGATTGAGAGGTTGACTCGGGTTGAGTGGCCCCGAGCATTTAGAAAGAGTCCGATTCTAATGGGCCGTGTTTAGCAAGCCTTTATAAATGTCCAAAAGCCACTTCTGCGGAGAGATCGCTAATGCGTCTTGTAAAGGTGGAGGGCACATTAGTGAAGTGATTCCCTACAATTGAGCGACAAACTTTTCCCTAAAACCCTTGGACAGGAAAGGGCCCCTATCTCGTCCCTGTAAGGGCTGAGGCCTACATAAGTGATGCCGAACCCGCGGACCTTCAGCCCTTTTCGCCTCCGATCGGCCGGCGGGTGGATGCCCTTTGCTGACTTTGAAAAGGTCAACCCGGGATAACAGGTGCCGGGAGCGCTCTATTCTCGTCATCGCGGCCCTTTGGTAAACCCCAGTCAGCAACTTGTGGGAAATCCCTAGGTAGCTTTTCGATGATCCGTGGTCCTCAGAAGTTAGCAGAAACCCCTCTGGGGACTTTCGGAACTAATCCGTGCCCCACTGATATCCCGAAATATTTGGGGAATGGGTCATCTATTATGGCTGACACGTAAATTGGGTGGACTTTAATTACACTCAACAAAAACTCGGAACAGAGAAAATAACATCATGATTAGAACTTAGGGTGTTCAGTTTAATAGCTTAGCTAGCTTTTTGTTAAAGAACTACCATACCGCTGTTTTTCTCAAATGGTCATCAGTAGAGCGTAGAGCTGATAATAGACTTTTTTGTTATGGGAAGATCGCTTTCGCACCGGGGAAATGTTGGCTAAGTTTATGAACGATTGGAGTGATGGAGGCGAGTATATTGTTCAGGGAAAGGAATTAGAGATTCCTAAAAACATCGTTCCTATATGGAGAATTACAAATTTATGATGTGGAATGACGTGGAGGGAGTAGTTAGCCAAAACAGGGATTAGGTGCTATATTACGTGCATCCAGCATGTCTTAGAGGCGCAAGAAGAAGATGGAGAAGTGCGGAGCATGGGTTTGGAGAAGGAGCAGCCCTTCAGTTAGGCTTATGAGGGATGAAGAGATGAAAGATGAAGAGATCAAAAGAACTAGAGAATTAATTTAGCCTACTAAAGAGTTCTTAGAAGTAATTCCTCTACGTTCCAATAAATTGTTGTCATAATAAAAGATATTAGGTGATGAACATAACCAATTTATCCTCAAAACTGGACACTATTGTTTTTGAGTCCATACCAAGTTGATAGAGACAATTGAGGTAAACAATTTTCTCTCACAAAATTCAAAATAAGAGTTTTCCTTTTGGGAAAAACAAAAGGTCAATAATATGTTCTACGGCAGAAATTTGCAATTTATTATTCATGAACGCAGATATATTTTTCGAATCCCTCAGCTGATCCTGATGGTACCGAACGTTGTGGTTATACTCTTCGTGTCCTTGAGAGGCTCCGTTTCAAACTTCAACATTTTAGGGTGACCAGAAAATACGATAAACTTGAAGGTCACTCACCTATCGAGGTGATTTCGAATATTGCAACTCTACCGTCAACTTCCTACTACTAACGGTGTAATTCTAACAACAAGATCCGATTCACAGACCTGTTTAATAGTAACTATGGGTGATCTATAACATTTTGTTTGTCGGACGATCTTTTATGACCACAATAATTTGCATGACTCTTTGATCATATTTCTGTTATCTACAATGTACATATCAATAAAGTGTTATCATCTATCTACCTACCTATTTATCTATATTTCAGTATTCAACCAAGGTGTTATCTGGCTTTCACATAATTATAATAACTTATTGGTGGTCAACTGACAGTCCCGTCTTTTCATCCAATGGCAAATAACATGCTGGAAATCCCGAATATCTAGATGAGCATTGAAAATAATCGAGCGGCATGGAGGAGCGGACTAAGCTATTCGGCTGATGGTTGACTAATGGAATACTGAAGGCATGAATTGACGAAGATGGGCCTCAACAACACACCCCCAAACGATCCCCCATCACCTATCTCGTACCAGGGGCCTGGACGGTTGGGTCATCGGTGGTCGCACTGAGCCTCAATCAGAATCTCAATTGAATCAGTGGAAATTACAATGAAGCTGTCCGTCCTCAGCCTGTGATGTTTTCAACTCGAATTAAGCTCTTCTGCATTCCCTTCCCAACCCCCTCATATCGTTTTTTTCTCCCCATTTCTTCGTTGACTTTATCAGCAAAGTTAACTCGTTAGAAACCTCTTGAATTCCTCTTCTCCGTTTCTGCCTCACTAACGATACTTACCTAATAACGTCGTCTTTCATAAGTTTTACTTTCGAAAGTATCTCTTTCAGTTCTGAAACTGATTGCCTACTTATATTATTGCTGAAAAAATTCGAATACATTACGTCAAGTCTTCTCCCTCTATTTATTCTCTTTTTCACTCGGTTCTGGATTTGGGAATTGGAAACAGTCCAACTGGGTTTTTTTACTCCCTGCCAACTCCCACTGAGACCTGACGCTTAACAGCTCTAAATAAACTTCAAATCGAGTCAACTGATTCGGAAAAGGGTGAGAAATGGAGTAATTAACTTTGGGTAACCAAGTTACGAATTACAAATGGCTGGATACTTTGGAGACCCCCACTTGCTTCTGTTACTGTTTCAAGTAGTCACTATTTCAAACAGTCACCGTAATAATAATTCAATTTGAAAAAAGGATTGTGTTTAAAACCTAATACCGTGCATTTTAAAGTCATTATTTAATTTGGACGACCCATGTTGAGAAAATCGCCCTTAATAGTTATTTTATTGTATTCGTTTGTTTTTAAGAGCTTGCATTACCACTGATGAACTAATCAGATCAAAAGAACATTGGGGATCGAATATCAATTCAATTTCAAAGTTTTGAAAAATAGGTGCGTTTCCCTACCAAACAGTACTTAGGTATGTACCTATCTAGTGCGCATAGAACAAACTTTCATAACAACAGCAAGCAATAACACAGCAAAACAACAACACGAAACCTATGTTATTGCCTTTCATTCCAAGGGGCAAGTAAAATGTATATCACTATTTTCTTGATCTGATCTTTCAGAATTCCGTGAATTTGGATAGTTTTCATTAGATTTACCCGTTCCATGAAGAGATTTTAGACAAGATCAGCACAACAACAAAATAAACAAATAAACATAACATAAAACAAACAACAATAAGACATATTATTACATTAGCAAATCGTGTGGGGAAAGACGTCCATTCTTTCACTCAGGCAAATCATCTTTAGGAAATTCATCAATAATCTTTTTGATTTGGGTTCTAAAATTGTTTGTACTTTGTTCTTTTGACAGAATATGCAGAAGCATGACGATTGTAACATGACGTCATAATCGATGAGTTAGTGTTCAATTTATAAAAATGTTTATCCAATCAAGATTTCAGCAGACGGTATAATTATCTTAGTCTAACAAAAATATAACGTATATAATATTTCTACAAGACTGACTTGGGTTGGAGTGGGTGGTTCCCATTACAGCGTAGCCGTTCACATGTACTACTAGCCTAGGCATTAGAGAATAATATCGATTCTCTCAAAATGAAAGCAAAGCCCAATAATATTATCTTTACAGTTTATAATACTTTAAACAGTAAGTAGGTAAATGAGATTTGTTTGACTTTGGTAGCCTATAATAGTAGTAGGTTGTCCGACATCGGGAGGGTCTCTACCTTTTATGTTCGGAGGGAGAGCGAGAAGTGTTCTCAAAGGCGTAGGTCATAAAAACTCTCTTAATCTCATTCTGGGTGGTTAATTCATGAGTTGTGGATCTTTCTCCGCAAAAATGAACCGACATTGATGAGCTTTGGTTTTTGACGGGGGATTACTTGGTCCTTGGTACCTTGGGTTCGGTAGTTGAGGTGAACAAGAAAGTTGTCTTGCATTGCAGACATCTCCTTGGTTAACATGAGTCATATTTCTGGTTGGTGTCTGGTTGTATTTGCCCTCCAGAATAGATAAAACACTAGGTCGTCCTTGGGGTGGACAGGCGAACATAGAAAGTCGTCATTCAGTAGCATTTTCTCTTTCCAGAAACGTAGGATGAATCAGCAACCCTCACTCCAACGATGCCCTTTCGCTGTCATTTCAGAGAGTGGTTGAATTGGTGGTGCTACCTTCTTAGCTTACACGGAAGGTACTCAGAAAAAAATTGAGGGAAACTGCATATCCTTCTAATAATGCTTCAAAAAAATTAGGAAAGTAAAGTGAAACTTCCTTATTTTCATTTCCGAAGACATGGAAAGCTCTATGTTCTATGAAGTAATAAAGGAACCACAATCCCTGTTGCGCCCTCCACCTGCGATCCTTTTCGCGCCCGGCATTTTGAGGAGCATACCGTATCACTCAGCCCAACCGTTCGCGAGCCAGTTGTTCCCTCAATACCGCATTAATTTACGCTCCCCTTCCCTTCTTGCAATTCTTCTTCCGAGATTGGATTTTTTACCATGGTACATTTTCTCATGTATTTCTTATATAACTATCGAGATTATTTAGAAGCAATATTTATTTACTTACTTGTTTATTTACTAGCTATTTCAACATAATGAAAGTAATTATGAAATATTACAACACGCTCATGTTCTCCATCAATTCATTAGATTTAAGTCATTGCTTTTCACTGTGGATTCGTTCTGAAAAATGCAAGAAAACAACTTTTTCATTGTGGGATAAAGGTTAGGAATACAGAATTAACACAAGTAGAAATTTTTAATGTAATTTTCTCAAACAAAAAACGACAATTTTGAAAATACAAGTCTTATGGATTATTACATCTTACACCGTCATTTGAAACATTTTTAATGAATATAATATCGAATGAATCTTACAGAGTGTTTTTGACGGTATGCCATATTTCAAAACAAGGAGTTGCACTGAGGGAAACATCACAAATTGGGCTAATGTATCTTGTATACTACCGTCTTATATTGTGTTTTCCGCAGACAACACAGTCATGTTTTATAAAGTTTCGACTTCTTCTCCGTTGGGGGACATCTCTCTGTCAAGAGGAACATCTGGGGGCGGCAGTTTTTTCGGCGGCAATATTGCCGATCAGAGTTCAAAGTAGTGCAGTCGGTAAAGCATCTGGAGGGCGGCTTTTTCTTTGGTGGGGTGCCGCAAAAGGTACCAATATAAAATTAGAAGGAGTCAAAAAACAGGATCGGCATATATCAAAGATGAATACAATATCTCTTCTCAAGTTTTCTTTTTTTCTTTCCTTCTAATTCCATATATATATATATATATATATATATTGTTTATCTATATATACATTTTATATACGTATAATGCATATATCCATATATGTATGTATAATTGTTTGAATTGTTTGTTTGCAACAGAAGGTACCTATTACCTAATGCACCAAATTGAAACTACCGGCAAAGCAAAACCGACAAGGGCTAATAATAATTTCTACTCGCTGCCGTATTTGAACGTAAATAACATCAACAGAGAGAAGAGCTAAGAGGTAAAAATGCAACTATCCAAATCTATATAATACTGGAGTGCAATATTATTAGGACTTTAGGAGAAATAATACAATGAATGGGGGTAGTTGCCCGTTGAATGAGCGACCTAAAACGGCTATTGTCGGTTAGCGGCTATTATCGCTACAACGGCTATTATAGCGGGCAGCTTAGGAAAGGAAAAGCTGCTCGATATATCGTCAGATCACAATCGGCGTAACATATGAACAGCTTGATGTCAATTATATTCCACCTTTGGAAATCTGATGTCTATGATTCTACCAATGCTTTACAGAAGTCAATTGATATTAGTTTAGTGAGTATACTGCTTTGGGGGGACCCGTCCCTTCTTTACATTTTTATTAACACCCATATTTGCTTAGGCCCGGACGGGAAGGCCCTGAACAAACACACTGTTGTACGCTTTTGTCGAGTCATTTGATGGTTTTAACATTCAAGTGTTGCTTCTCATGGGATTTTCCTCTTGCTTTTCGGATATGGAACAGGATGTTATTCATTCAGGCGTTTGTAAATGGTAGCAAAGCTTCGTACGTGCCCGATTGCACTACATTCGATTTAATAGTGCGGTTCCGGGGATACCGCAGCTACTGTTCCAATCCAAGGTACCTACGAGTACATAAACATGCCGTGTAACAATGACAACGTTTGGTGATAAGATTTACAGTTCAATTCAATTCAGTTCAATTAGCGGCAACGGTTCAACGATTTGTCATTGTCATTTTCTTTCCATTTTGGCAGATTTAAACAATGTTTGTTTCAGTATTCTCCACTATACTCAAAGTCAACTAAACTATCTACAAAAACTAAAGTTTATATTAGGATATTTAACGAATTTTAAAATTTGAAAAAACTATAAATTACTCAGTCATGCTGAATGGCTAATACAGCAAATTTTCATAGGACAGTTATGAATAAAATTTAAATAGGCACTTGAATACTGATCATTGAAGCCAATCATGTCCTGAATAAGACTAACAGGACAGCCGTGTTACGAGAACGAGAAAATAATTAGGACACGTAGCTGAACTCGAAAATTTGGTCAATTTTGGGAATTTTTCATCTGAAAATTCCTCACGCATTAAGAATCTTATAGATCTGAGACTTTTCGCTGAAAAATACTTTGGACGTGACACCCCACAACCCCTATTGTCATAAAACCGATTTTTTAAGCATATTTTGGGCCACTGAATTGTAAATGTGAACATGAAACTATGGAGCAATCGGGCAGGCCAACAAATTCGGCCTGTCTATTGCCATGGTGGATTTTTCTGGGTTGGAACGAATTTTTTACGCCGTATTTTAGAGGAGTTATCGTTTGGAAATACACTATATATTTGACGTCAAAATCTAAGATTGTGTTCTTTGATGTATGAAACGGATTTTTAGGAGGTCCCCCCCCCCCTCCATCACATTTTAAATTTTAAAGCCATCTAAATAGCTATTTTTTTTTTCTTCGAAAATTTACTGAAAGGAATAGACAAGACATGGAAAGCATTTTGCGATACGTTTACGATTGCAATGGTTTATTGATAGCTTGGCAATGCAAGACTGTCGTCTCACTTGATCTTAAATTCGTGAATTTTTTATGAGTAAATAGTTGATTTTTAAGGAGCTAGGTACATGTTTGGTGGTTTTAAATTACAACATTATTTGATAAATGTGGAGCTAGGTTTAAAAAAACATTCTCTAAGCTATGTGCCAAGAAATCACCGTAAACGCATCGTGAAAGAATATCCATGCCTTTTCTAGATAAGCATTTGTTTCCATCAAACTTTGCTAAAAAAGAAAATTCACCCTTAGCTATGTTGTACCACTTGTCAAATATAATGAGCTTCACTGGTTTTATGACGGAATTCAAGTGGTAATGTGTGTTAATTTTTATTAAGAGGGGCTTTCAATGTTGACTAGAAAACACAAGTGCGAGATTTTGGTGAAATATAATGAGCGTTGCCAATGTTTATCATTTTATTCTTATTTATTTTTGATTTTTCAATTGGAAGATGAGGTTTTTTTCCGTGAGACCTGTGTGGTTGATGCTTAATTAAATTCGGAAGTTTTGACGACGTCAGCAGTGCACTTGGCTGGTTACACAGTCTTTGGATCCGTTGACACAACCTAACAATAGACCTTGGAGACGATAATGAAATTGCTCCACCGTAAGGTGCACCACCGTCACTGTGCGGTGGGACCAGGAGAGTTAACTGTACAATAAACATTCCTGCTCTATGTATAGCGTATACGCGACCGTTGTTTCCGTCATTTTATTCTGTCCACACCTGCAAACAACCGAGTTTCAACAACTTTCTATTCATTTCCCTCCGTTCTTGGATTTTTATTCGTTCCCTAAGCATCGTTGTCTGCTCATAATGATTGGAGAGAAACCTGAAAGCTCAACACGAAAAAGATACAGATCATACGGACATGATACCTAACAGTTATCACAAGGGGATACTAGATAAACACCAGGCTGGAATGGATGAAAACAATAATGTTGTTCTCTAATGCTTGAAAACTACATGCCTAGGTACTTAACGCTTGAATCCAACCTAATTCTAATTTCCCCATTGGACCTTCCAATTTGATTATGTGTAGGTATAAATAAGCTTGTTGATACTGGCAGCGCACGAAGTAAGGAGGTATGTTCTTTTCTCGTAAGAGGGATGCTGGACTCTAACACTGGAATAACGAATGAGCAGGGACTAAAATTAGGGTGGTTTTGTGAATCAAATGAACGCTAGGCGGGAGATGCTGATAAAGGCTGATTTCGCTTGCTAAGTCAATACCAAGGGCCTGAGAGCTTTTACCCCTTCCCGCTCGTCTCTGGCCACATTATCCCCTTACCAGCCTTGCCCCCTTACCGACGATACCCAACCCTCGAACTCACCCCAATGGACGATCCTTCAAAATACGACCGCAGCCCCCGGGGGGAATAGTCCTTGATTATACTCGTTATGGATCGACCATTTATCCCCGTTCCCTCATTGCCCGTCGCCACTTTGCTGCAAGTTTTTTTAACTCCATATTTTTTTTTACGCCATGCTCTCCTCTACCAACGCCATATTCTCTTTACGCCACCATCAAGTGCCGCTCATCGTTTACTCGTCCGGACGGTTTTATCCCTCGAGTCCTCAGCTAAGGAACACTCAGAACTCACTTACGATGTGGGAGCGATTAAATTGGTATTTGGCCAAACAAACTGAAATATCTCGCCCTCAACAAACCCTACCTACGTAAGGATAAGGCAACAAACCTAACCATTATGAATTACTGCATCGAGGGAAACAGGGACGAAGGGTACATAAACCCCGTATCATACCATTTTCAAAACTCAGCTAGTCTACATAGGACCCAACACGATGAGGAAGGAGGATTACCCCTTATAAAAACTTAGCAAGTCACCTATTATGAAACTATGCTATGATGAGGCCATTCAAGGCGAAAGCAGTCAGCAATACACCAAACAATACACCAAAAACTACTTAAATAAGAGATACCTGAATATATCGCCCTCGACCAACCCAACCTACATAAATACCTACGTCCTGCCACAAGGGAGGTGGGAGGCAGGGAACGGAGGAAGTGAGTAGAGGCTCGAGAAGAGTGTAGGAAAGGGAAGGAAAGAGTGCCCACAACCCAACTCTGAACACGTCTATCTGGATATTGTGGAAATCGATCACTCAAGCATCCTATGTTACCTGGATCACACGTTATGTCACCCAAAATTTCTCACAGCGGACCAGGGGACCCAATTTACATCTAGTTACTTCTCAACTGTATATCAACAATTATATACCATACCGCTTCAAATGGAATCATCGAGCGCTTCCACTGATCCTTAAAAGAGGCCTTAACGTGACCCCGTCACGATGGGCTCTCGACCTCCCGCAGTTCTCTTTGGACTTCATAATAAGCCTAAACAGGGTGAACCTTCTCAGCGTCTCTTCAGGGTCACACCATGGCTGCCCCATGACCTTGACACTCCACCAACTCCGCCTTTTGTCCCACTGCTACTGCACGATTCCTATCGTAAATACGTCAAAATGTATTATCCTGCGACAATGAAGAGAGCTAGGGCGATTTTCGTACGAGTTGACACACCACAAACAGCCCTTGTACCTCCTTACATTGGTCCTAACACGGTTCTCTCAAATAACGGGAAAACGATAACATACACCATTCCATTAGGTCAGTCTCTCTTCATTTCAGTAGACAGGATCAAGCCCGAACAACAACATCCCTCAGCCTTCCTCTAGATCTTAAACTTAACTTTTGTCATAAAAAAGTTTCCTATTTAAGCGGCTGGCTTCCCGGAAATTGACAAACTCTCGAGAAGGCTACAAATCAAGTACATCTCCGCAAGCGTATCAGACCAGCTCCCCCAGGTGGACTTAGACCGACACTCCGGCCCGAGGCAATGCAGGAAGCGCGTGACCGAGCTCAGCGGATCCCTCTGCAGCCTCTTCGGGTGTTTTCGACGGCTCCTTCCCCGCTACTTCTGGCAGTTTGATCTCCGGTGCCACGCCTCTCCTGCATTCTTCCCCTTTACAGCAAGACCTGCACGGACTGTTGTATCCACAGGGAGCACCCGCCCCTGTGCCACTCTGTAGAGACACAGACAGCACGCCCGCCCAACACCGCCGACAAAGCCACTTAGGTCAACAGTTTCAACAGTTTCAAGCGGCCTCCAACACAGGAGAGACCCCGGCCCGCCTCCACCATGTACGCACGGTGTCTCGGCGTCGCACCATCGATCCTTGACGCCACCGTCGAGACAGACGCGTCAAGGCCCCTATTTCATCAGCCCTTCTCAGGGCCACAAAAAATTTGTCATTTCATAATTGTCGGCCTCTCAGTAAACGAGGGGCCTCGCATATTTACCCCATTTTTCAACCTAGAAAATAAGAAACTTTTTATTAATCAGAATGTCCCCTGGCACCTTCAATCGCCCACGGGTCTGACCGCCTCCTCCTCTTGCTCCGGCGCCGCTTCATCACTCAGAATGGCTGCGCACACTCTCCGCAACGATCCTCACCAAATTCGCAAAAAAACAAAAAACGATAACCGTACCATTGTAACCCGCAGAAACAGCAAGCGAACACTCAAAAAATTCATTTAACATTAAATAAAATTCCAGGAGGGGGAGGTGTGATGTGAACATCAGACACATGGAGCCTATTATTGTAAACCTTGCCCGGCTGGGGGGCTACCCCCTGTCCTGGTGGACATGTATATATATGAACCAGCCCAGGGGGCCCAATAAATCATCCATGCTCGTCATCTGAGAGTTCTCTGTAATCTCGGCATCCTGCTGCTACTTATACCAAAGTCTTTCAGTCCAAACGGTTGTCATTTGGACGATCGTTTTCATAATTAAGGCTACCACCCCGATATCATCTAGGTAGGGGGCTGCAAAACAGCGTTAACAACTTGTAGTGGTTTCCCTTATAAATAGAGGTATTTACCTCGACCTCTCAGAGCCCCCCCGACTGCAAATTAGTACACGATTCTCCGCAACCCTAGAGTACATTTAGCTACTATAACTTTGGTGAAATAATCTCGGTGGGAAAACCACCGCAAATGGTTCTATATATCAATCACTTATTGCTAACCCAATTAAAATGTTCACACTTGAGTTACTGAGAGAAAGCATTCATAGCAATGCAACTATGTTGAGTTAGCACGGCAAGAAGGGTTGTGAGGCGGGCGAACTTGAAATGGAGTGAGGGAGATAACGACAGTTTGATGAGAACTAACGACATTTCAACAGGGGACCCGCCGCAAGTCGTTCCCCAACTTGTGTGAGTAGAATGGGATCCCACAAGCCTAGAAGCAATTAAAATTGGTATTTGAGTTTCAAATCGAGATAAACGATAAGTAATTTATAAACTCGTTGTAGCGTAGTGCAAACACCTCAGAAATTGGTGAAAAACATTCCATACTGCTTAGAATACTTCCAGAGATTAATTACGTTAAGCCCTAGACGTTCTTGTGGACCTATTTTCCTCCTAACACACTGTCTTTTTTTACAAATTATATCTTACAATTTGTATTTCCACATTACCTTCAAGTTATGATCCTGCAAAACAATTTATGAATCAATGGGTATTATAAATTCTCGCTAATTACTCGTTCAATGATCTTTACTAGCCTGTTATTGATGTAAAGCTTGAGAAACTCTTCTCAAATTGTTTTAACTTTTTATTATACTTTAGTTGCGAGAAGCATCATTTGCTACAATAGCTTGAAAAAAGAAAACAATCACATTTAACAATGACGTTAAACTTTGAAAGGAAGCCTATATGTAAAGCTAATAGATAAGAATAAAAAAAGTTTGGCGGTTTCTTCTAATTAAGGTACCTCCTCATAGGAACGACATATATGGATTTATGATTTAAGGGAGGAAACATAAATTATGTGAGAGCTATTTTTTTACATAGTGCCTCCTCGTATTTATCAACTTTTAAATGAGCCAAGACCTTGCAAACAATGAGGGAGTGCACTGTATAAGGTTATTATGCAGTGTTCCTCCTCCTCATCAATGGAATCACTGATCGTGTTAGAAATTCCAGCTGCCTTTTGTTCGCCGATGATCTCAAGATTTATCGAGTCGTGGAATCTCGGAATGATTGTGTTGCTCTCCAAGAGGACCTGGATTCATTGATGGAATGGTGTGACTCGAGCTGCCTGAGACTGAACCCTGCCAATTGCACCTCTATGTCGTTTTTCCGCTCCCATAGGTCTTTCAATCATTGTTACTACATTGGGGAGCATGAGCTGGTTAGGGAGTTGGCGATTCGGGATCTTGGAGTCAGGTTGGACCGGCAGCTTCACTTCGGGCTTCACATTGATGAAATCACATCACGTGCGATGAGAATTCTTGGATTCATCAAGCGCAATACCAGAGAATTCAAAAGCATATCTACCCTTAAGGTACTTTATGTATCCTTGGTGAGGCCTATATTGGAGTATGCGGCGGTGATATGGAACCCATACTACGCTGTACATCGTGAGCAGATTGAGAGGGTGCAGCGTGTCTTCTTGAGATATGTGAGTTTTAAGATGGGTCTCCGAGCGGAGGATGTTGTTTACGAGAACATTGAGAAACTAACTGGCATCCCTTCGCTTCGTTCTCGTAGATTCATAATTGACATGTGTTTTATCCACAAATTGCTTAATGGAGCGATAGACTGCCCATCTTTTCTTAAGGAAGTGGGAATTTCAACACCCCAGCGTAGCAATCGTAACCCTCCTTTACTTTATGTGCCGTTTGCTGCGACCAACTACTTAATGAATCGACCTCTTACCCGCCTATCCAGAGAGTTGAATCTAGTGATTCAAACAAACCCTTCCGTGGATGTCTTCCATCATTCCTCATCAAAGTTCAAAAACTCTTTAATTTACATGCCTGAGTGTTTATAGTAAATGTAAGTAATATCTGGTGTGAATCTACCTATTTTATTTATAATATAAAAGAATTTTTCGTTTTCTCTATTGCACTTCTTGTTGGTTGGACATTATTAATTTTTATTGTACTTTTTCCTTGATTTTATACTGCGGAAGTTCGGCCTAATTTTGCGTCTGGAAGCCGGTTTGCGTTTCGCAGAAGTGTTGATTATCCCTCCCTCAAAAAAACTAAAGCCTTTGTGGGACGTTAACGGTTAGTCATAAAGTGCTCCGGTAGTCCGATTTATTGAGTTTAATTTTAATTTAACTACTTTGACGGTCCTCTAAAACTTTCGTAGCTGTTGGATCAACTGTATCCTGTGCGCATGCGCAAACGTGAATTTCTCATACCGTTGATTTCCCATAATCTATTGTCCCGATTTCGCCCAAACACGGAGGGTAGTTGTGTATACGTTACAAAAATGTGCCCTACGAATTATATTGCAACTTATTGATTAGCGCAATTTAACTTACTATTGCGCATGTACAAAACTTGAATTAATTTACGAATTAAAAACCTTGAAACAAATGGACCGATTTTGTTTTATTATTTTCAATAATAAACCTTTGTAATAGGCCAAAAAAACTAAATTATTTCCAGTTGCCAGGACAGGTTTTGTTAAATACGGAGTGACTTGCGAAGTTTAGGGGTTTTATTTTAATTAAGTAATTTTTCCATGGTAGGCGTCAACGCCTAAGCAGTTACTTTCATATAATGTATAATATAATTCATTCAATGATTACAGAGAAGATAGTGTTCTGCGTGGACGTGGTACTAAATATAGAAATAATGAACCTTTTAGTGATCACAAGTGTGAAGTAACAAACCCCAATGGTTGCGATACTTCTAATTGGTCGAAATTTGCCATTTTTTCCCTGACCAAATAAATTACAAAAATCTTTTGCTCAACCTTCGACGAGACAGTGTAGCTTAAAAGTTCTATTAACCCCTGGTGTCGAAAGTAAACGGTATAAATACTAATGCAATTAATCTGAGAGACGAGCATTAATCAATTACGAGTAAAAGGACCCGGTGGTCAACCAGTTTGATTGAACGGATGTACAATAAAATAAAGCTGAGGCGAGTGATGGTTAGAAAAGAAGGGGTTCAGGAGCGATCTCCCGCAGCCCACAGTCTGCTGATTGATTAAGACCTATCTCTACGCTCCGCCCAGCAATAGCCTGCCCTCCTTTCCGTCGACTTTCTTTC